>VWPU01011172.1:0-68731 GCA_013398955.1 Callaeas wilsoni
TATAAAAATATATAGATATAAATTATTTGGCACAGATCTGCCAAAGAACTGAATTAAGTGGCAGTGATCACTGAAGGGCTGACCTGCATCTGGCAGATGTGCAGCAACAGAAGAATAATACACTTCTTTAGCATTCCCCTTTTCATACAGAGTGAGAAAGAAAAAACAGATGAATTTTCAAAAGCACTTAAGTGATAGCAGAAATCTGAGTGTCATTTTTAAAAAGTAGCTTTAGCAAGTCAGATCCCATTGAAAATTATGCATATTTTCATTGCAAATTTACTTTTGAAAATTCAGCAGCATGCTGCTTACCGAAACCAGCAGCGGGCGTTTCTGTATTTTTGAAGGTCTGCCTCTTACGACCCTCAGCATTTATTATAAACTGTAGAGACTTCCACATGGAAATGCATTCATCCCTTTGGAGAGCAGGGCCTTTCCCAGTGCGTTGCTGTCTTTTGGAGCTGCAGACATTCCTTGGGAGCGCGGCTCGAGGCACAGGTCACTCCTCTCCAGCCGTGCCCTCCTGACACGCGCTCCTGAAGGGCTCCAAGCACTCAGTTTGCCATGGACTCTCAACCCACCTGTCCCAGGAGATAACTTGCCTTCTGCCTATCAGTTTTACCACCTTTATCCATCTCTTTAGCCCTGGTAAGTTCTGCTGGTTATGGATATAAATGTAAGCAGTGCCCAAAGTATCCGTGTTTCAGCTTCTGCCTCTTTCGGATGTGGAATTTACGCCCTTTTTATACTCAACCTGAAGGCCTTTTGGAGCCAAATCACACCTAACTTGAACTTAAATCTTGTCATCTATCTTCCAAAAGAAAACTGAAAAGTTGTATTAATGGCACGAACAGATATAATTACTGGATTCCCATCAGACCACTGATGTTTGCAGAATTATGTGTGATTTTACCAGATCTGAATCTGCATGTACTGTGGAGCAGCTTGTTTATCTTTAAAAATATTTATCTGAACAAATGCAGTATTCACACTCCTGAATTGCTTGATTTACTGACTGAATACTATTAACAATATTGGTCCTTCCCCCCCACCCCCTCCCTCTTTTTTTTTGTCCCAGTTTAAAATGCAGCATGCTAGGTGAGAAAAAAACTCCTCATGTTTTTTTTGTGGCAACTACTTTTTCCTTTCAGGCACCTCTGACAACTCGTCTTGAAACCTCTGAAACATCAGGAATGAACTGATTTCTATTTTTTATCATTCAGAATGCAAGCACCTCCCTACAGGGGGTGGAGAGAGGTGTCCAAAAAGGCTCACAGAGATAATGGTGACTTAGGCTGTACCATTGATTAAGCAACTTGGCCAAGACCAGTAATTACAACTGTGCTAAATTGCACAGAAATTCTGTAGCATTCCCATTTCACAGGAAACAAGGTGCAAAGTTGAAGGAATAAAAGCCAACACATAGTTTTCTTGCCTACTGATTTCTAGTATGTCTGCTGGGAAAAACAAAACAACAAAACAACTTTAAAGTGGAGCAGGGGTGATGTAGACAGCCAGGATGGGACTGACAGAAGAGGAGCCCACCAGGAGCCTCCAGTGGAGAAGCCACCCAGGAACACCTGAATATCCCAATTCACCATGAACACAAACTGCTGTTGTCCTACGCCAGCACAGAACTGCTTAGGTTGGAAAACACCTCTAAGATTGAGTCCAACCATTAAGCCAGCACTGCTGAGTGACAAGGTGACTAAACCATGTCCCTAAGTGCCACATCTACACGTCCTTTAAATCCTTCCAGGGACGGGGACTCAACCACTTCCCTGGGCAGCAACGATCCTCCATCCCTAACCGGGATTGGTAGAGAGGCTTCATTCAACTCACACAGAACCCAGTCCAAACCCAAACAGAACCAACTTAAGTCCCCTGGCGCGCTTCTGCCACCTCTTTAGAAGTGCAAAGGGTCAAATCCTCAAAGCTTAAATCCTTAAATCCTCAAGCAGATTTCATCCCAATAGAAAGATCTCATCCCACACTTTCAAGCACATTAAGGTGATGTCTGCTCCAGCGATATGATTGGCACCTCTGTGTCTCTTAAACAGGTTTTTTTATCCTCCTAATTCCTTTACAGGACTGTTAGCAAACTCCCATACCATCTGAGCCTGATCTAAGGAGTAAACAACGAAAATTAAATTAACGTCCTGGTCCGTAACATTTAGAAACTGCAACCTAAGCAGCTGCCACTTATTCCTAGTAACTCGAAGTATTTTATTGAAAGAAGTTTTCCAGTAACATATATTGATTTTGTCAGGTTTGGGCTTTTTTTTTTACCCAAGGAACATATGTTGCATGTTCTGTACTCGCAGGGCTACACACACCCAGGTTTCATTGCAGTCGCTCTGACTCCTGCCAAACAGATGTTGAGGGAAAGCAACTGAACACAACATGGGAGAAAAGCTGTCTCAGACCAAAATGCTGGGTTAGGAAAAAACCTTGTGGGTAATGCAGCAGACTAAAAGCATTGATTAGATATTTAAATACAGAATTGATAGGTAGCTGAATTAATGTTCGACTACATTTATTGAAAGCATGCTATTAAATAGAAAAGAAACCCAAACAAATACTAAGAATTATGCTAAGGGATGGCAACTACCAAAGTTTTTTAAGTTCCAAAGTATTCATATAATTCATTTTACCTAAAATCCAGGTTCTTAATAATATCCTAATAGCAAGGATTTCATTTGACAAGTGATGAAGGGTTTGAAAAGGGACAGTTTTAAACCACCCTTTGAAATAATAGAATGGCAAGTGATTCCCAGTCCCCAAACACAAAGTACCGAAGTATTATCCTGAGTCTGACAGACATGTCAGCAATTTGCTGTAATTTGTGTAATACCCAATCTTAGAGCTTAGCTTCCTCCGATACTTTGGTTGTGATGAAGCCTAATGACAGAATTCAGTTCAATTTACTCTCTGAAAGACAAAGAAGTTAATTTTTTACATTAAAAACCAACATTTTTCATCACCTGCACCCTTTCCCATTATGAAAATAATTAGATTTGTATGAAGTAGAATCAGTTCAGTACATGAAAACTGACATGAAACCCTTCATATTTACTTTTTCTTTTGAATTTAATAACAGTGTTGGCTCAAAACATGGTATCAGTCACTACAGGATTTAAGGCTTGGCTTAGCAAATATAATAAAAGACAAATATTATTAGAACAGCCCTGTGGTTACTTTTGATGTATTTCTGATCTACTCAGCAACACCTCTTTGGATGACCATGACAACAATCTTTTCTAACTTCAGGTACGCAAGTTCTGCTGCTTCTGAACTGGTACTGATCAAAAAACCCGAAATGCATTACCTTTAACATGCAAAAGGAACTTTGCATTCCAGAAGCCTAAAATAAGCTCATCTCCCCTCCCCACAAAGAAGTAACTTTCAAAAGCTGGCAAGAAAATCTATTTTCTACCACACTTACTGCTACAAGAAAGTGACTATATTCTGATACAAACATGTTATATAGACTGTCAAAGCAGTGAAAGGAAAGAAAAAAGAATAAAATCAAGCCCAGTATTTTAGGTATTTTACAAAAATTTACATTCTTAGGACAGGTAATAAAGAATAAAAAATAAAAAAATCACCATCTTTCAGAGTGCAAAGGTTAATTTTTCCATTCTAAAACCACGGAGAATAAAGGTTCAATTTACCCTGTAGAGAAAAATCACCAGCTAGGGTTCACTTTTGTGCCAAAAATTAGATGGGGTTTTCTTAAAGCATCAAATATTAAAAAACATCATCTCAACCTTGCTTTTCAATAGTGTTATTTGGCAGTCAGCTGGATCTAGGACAGCTGTTCTATTGTCTATATTTCAATTCAATTTGAATTATCTGTGTTTTTCAATTCACTTACATTACAGATAATATATTTAGCAATAGAACATTATTAAAGCAAAACCTACTATGATTAGCACAAATTTGCACTATTAAAAAATAATGAATTTTGTATATGCTTCTGAACACCTCCCAAGTGTCATCATAGAACAGAACATAAAAAAATAATTTTTAAAAAATCAGGGTTTTTAAGTAAGATTCCAAATAAAACAAATCACGTGAAGACTTAACAGTGGCACCTGAGAGCATTTACACAAAAAACCTGCCAAGGTACATACCTGTAAATCCGTTGAATATTTTCAGCTTTGATTTCCTTGAGAATTTCGTGGTAGATATGAGGATTATTTGGTTCTTGAGATGTTGGGGGAGAAGGGCATTTCTTGCGTGCATAATATCCTATCACAATTCCAAAAATAAATAAAATCAAAGCAGTGCAAAATACTTTCAGTATCCGAAAAAAGCTGCAGCGGTTGCTCTTTGGTGCCTGTCTCGTGTAGTGGGAGATGTAGTCGGGGTCTTCCTGAAGCCTCTGGAATCTTCCTTTTGGAGAAGAGGAAGGCTGGATGGGCTCCAGGTCAAGGTCAGGGCTCTGCGAGTTCCCCAGGTGATGCTGGGCTGCTCCATCCAGTCGGAAATGGTCAAAGCCAGGCTCCTCCAGCTCTTTTTCCATGTCCCACTCCAGTTCCAACGCTGTGGCTTGGATCTCATCGTTGTCAAGGTATGGAGAGTGCCCCTGTGCTCTCTGGTCTGCATTCACTTTGTGATAGGCCATCTTTTTATCTATTGAAACAAAATTTAAAAACTAAATGTTTGTTTCTATATGCACACATAAACAATTTATTTATTCTTTGTAAACCCGAGAGAATGAAACAGACAATAAAACCCAAAAACTGGGTTCTCAGTATTTCACTCTCCCCATTTCCATTGTCCTGTCGTCTTTTGTAGGATCAGCAGTCCCATGAACATCATCAGAGGAGAAAGAAGATATTTATGGGAATATATTGTAAGAATATGAATAAAGGGAATTTAAAAGTGCCAATGGCAAACCACTGAAATTATCCAATTATTTTGTCAGTCCTCGAGATAATATTAAAAAATTGAGTGAAGGCTCAGAGTTTCCAAAACAATTATTTGTTACCAGAAAGTAATTTTAAAGCTTAACAACTGTGTGCAACAATTTCATTTCACACACCATACAAAATAATGCTGCTAAAATAAAAGTTGAAAAGCTGGAAATAATATGAATTGCCTGATCTGATTCTAAACACAAGGAAATGATAAATTAAAAAAGAAACTTCAGGGTGACACTGTACTTACATATCAATAAAAGGCTTCCATTTAGATGGAGCATTCCATTATTTATAGGTATTTTAAATGCATAGTTCCTGAATGACTGATGAATTTACTTAGAAATTGTCCCAGCTGTTTTGCTCCACTTATTTTTCCCATTTTAATGAATCAAAAGCACTGCCAGGTAAGTATTTGTAACAAAATCATTCTTTTAATAGCAAGGCATAACTGTGGCACTTCTAGATATTTCTATGGAAGTAGAAGCCCTCTAAAGGGAACTCTGACCTCCAGTACAAACACTCAAAGTCAATTTTCAACAAATCACTTTTGACAGACTGCAACACCAGGGTGCCTTTTCCCCCACACTTTGACAATAGCCATTCCAACACATAAGCATCTGTAATTTAGGGCTTTTCAAACATAAGACTCAGTTCTCAATCAGAATAAAATGAAGATAAAGATAGGAAACCTCTCATAGTGATGAACACTAGCCTGACACCTACAATACTACATTATCACCCCATTTCTATGTTTTAAGGCATTTTCACTCTCCAAGACTCACCTCCAAATAACATTACCACATAATAGAGGAACCCACTGTAATGGCAAAGTGGAATTCAGCTTTCTGAAGCTCTCTGAAGAGAGCAAACCACTTGCAAGCTCCAATATAATGAAACAGCCTATTGTCCCTGAAAGGCTATCTGCCTCTATACGATACCAATTTACAGATCTTATTTTCCCCCTACAGCCATATAAATATCCCGCACCTATAACTGTCAGGCAGCCTGGGGACAGTCAAGAGGGCCCACAAGTTCCTAGTCACCGTTCCAGCCACTTTGCAAATCAATTCTCCACCTGCAGCCCAAACTCTTCCATATGCAGTCGAAGCAACAGAGTTTAGAGTGAGCTGAACTAAAGCCTCTTAAATTAGTGTGAAAGCCTGCATCGTTTATTTAAATAACGATTGCGAATTTAGTCTTTAAATTCCAGCGGAGTCAACAAATGGCTGCAAAGTCAGAGAGCTGCAAAGCTGCTGTGGCTGCCCTTTGTGGACTTTGTTAGCCCAGCCCTCAGGTCTGTGAAGGATCCTCTGAATTCAGCACCACAATCCCCACAGTTGTGCGTCACCCCGAGATCTCTCAAGGGAGCACTCTGCCTCTCCCTCCAGGTTGTTCAGGAAGATATTTAATAATGCTAGCCACAGAAATAATGCCTGCTGCACTGAGCTTCCTGCCAAGCACCAACTGGACATCAAACCATCTATTAATAATCTTTGGAAAATTGAGATAACTGATTTTCAAGCTGTTTATCTGCCCTTTCACTCTGTCTCCTCTTCTGTTAGTGGAAGGATTAATTTGCAAACCGTCAGTGACGGAGATCACTGCTAGGTAATATCAACTGCCCAACAACCTCATCTTTCCAACTCCACTTCATATTGCTTTTTATTAGAAACTACAGACTGATATTCTGTCCTTTAAAGCAAAGCAAATCACCACTGCCTTTCATAAACACGTAATTTTGGCTCTGGAATTCCTGAAGTCATTTAACAAACTTTTAGCCAAATAAGCAAACCCTTGGAAGACTACTACAGTACTAGCCATAAACCAGAATTAAGGCGGTTTTTCAGATGCAGTTTCATGGCAAATATTAATCTTGCTGAGCTTATAAATGTTGATCATTGCCTATCTGTGGTAGTTAAGTCTTCCCCCTATTTATGACATTAAAAAATACGTGGTTTTGTTCAATGGAGTGTATTAATAAAGGTTATTCAATCTACATATAAATGCATAATAAAAATTCATAAGAAATTTCTTGAAATGGTTATTAATGCAGATGAGTAGTAAACCCATTCCACAGCTTAGCATCTCAGCAATTCAATTTTCATTCAAAGCACCAAAACCAGTTACCTCACTTCAGGAAAAAAAAAAAAAAAAAGAAAGAAAGAAACAACAAACAAGAAAGCAGCTAAGTGAATTAAAATTAAAAATCAATATTCAATTCAGTTTTACATTTGAGACCAGTCTTTGGATTATTGGACCTTATTAGCAACGCGTGTCCTTTAGTTAAAGAATGCAAAGAATGCAAGAGTAGCTGCAGCTGTTAGCTTCACTTTTTCCACTGATATTTCTAAGATCATTATTTCACTCTAAGGACACAGCACAATCTACCTTGCAGTATTTGAGATCAGGGCCTGCACTGCATTTAACCATTCCAAAAGTAATTTTACCAAGGGATCTCCTGGTTCTCACAGCACAGATCATTTGTGCCATGCAATCTGTATCACATTTTTTATTTCGTATTTGGTATTTAGCTGGTTAAGGAAGTAGGCATGACTTAAAGATTATGTATTAAATGTAGTTTTGGCTTGGAATTGGAAGGAGAAAGAAAACACTACATATTCACAGTAATAGTGAATTGGGGGAAAAAGAAAAGACAATAGAAATACAGAAAAAAATTGAAGTCAAGAAAAAACACTACAATACTCTAGTTCAGTCTTCTCTATAACACAGACCATAAAATGAACATATTTTTGAAAGACATTTTTGAAAACTTCAGGAGATAGAAAATTCACCCCATCTGCCAGCAAGCTGTTTCAACATTTAATTGTTGTTAAATACATGTTTTATTATAAAGATAAAAGAGCAACTGCAAAATGCCAGAAGTCTGAATATGCACCAAGTGAGCTTTAAAGCCACTCTATAGGGACAGCAAAGGGGATCATAAACTCTGGAATACTGGACAGAGCCAAGCTGATGACCAATAAAGCTGATGTACATTTCTATACTTCCACTGATTTGTGGGGAGAATGTTTATAGAGAGGTATCAAACCAAAGCTAAATATCCTTTCAATTAACTGTACACAAGAAATCAGGAGAGTCAGCTTTATCAGATCGTTATTGCCTTAATGAGCCCATTTCAAAACTCTCTGCTTGTGCTTTGACCTTAAAAATAACACATTTACATGCTTCCTGATAGGAACATCTTGTTATGGAACCACTGGAAACTTCTTTTATTGACAACTTTCCCTGCTTCAATCCCTTATCAACGAAGCTTTTGGAAACTATAGAATATCATCTTCATGAAAGGTCCTGCCACCCTCCCATACCTTCAAAACAGAAAGGTGAGTTTACATGAGCATTTTATGAAACCAACAAGGAAAAAGCAATATGAATATACTACTGTAAGTTCTTTGTGGCTGGTGCTGCAGTTGTTAAATGCAGCTCATAAATAGCTGAGACAATTAGCAGGCTCACGCACAGCAGGAAGTGCGGCAAGTGTTAACGGACTGCCCACAGAGAGCCCTTCTCGGGCCACTTAGCGCTCAGTACTGAAAAGGCAAAATTCACCCAGGAATTCTATGTACTAAAGGCATTGTGGCCTCTTTGTATAGTCATAAACCCAGAAACCCAGGGCTGTTCACTCATCTCATTTTGGAGAGGTCTTTCATCTTTATTTTCTTCTCAGCATCTTCTATACAGAAGGCTTTTCCTCTAAGTCTTTGTAATCTTTTTGTGCCTAGGAAAAACCCCAAGGAGATGTAATGTCACCTGTTCAAAGGGCCACTGGCTGTGCTTACCATGGAACTCAACCTCCATTGCACTTGCAAGGCTTTAAAGTATGTATGACAACAAATTGTTAAACGAGATGATGCCAAGTTTCAGGCCTAGAGAAATTTCTTCAGAGTTATAAATCCCTGACAAAACTTGTTTGCAGAAGAGATTATGATGGCCTTGTCAACAGTAACGTTACACTATCCTGTAATTCAAAAAAATTAATGTGATATTTCCATCACTGTGGCCTTAATTTTCTGTAGTAATGATTTCTCCCTTCCCTCACGTTTGGGATATGGGCTTGGCAAGCAGTTTGGTTACAGCAGGACAATTAAGTACCTTGTCACTCCACAGAGCCACCAGATAAAAACAAATGACAAAACTCACCAGTTGTTCACATTTGTGCACTGAAGATGAATGCAACCTGAAAGACTGGGCAGTGTTGTAGCAGAAACAGAAGAGAGAGATCAGACTGGAGAAAAAAATGTCTGTAAAACACAGCTAAGTTGAGTCTAAAGTTGTCTCTTCATTAGTAAGTCCTTTTTGGCACAGATGAATGACAGCGTATTTAGCTTCTTCAAAATCTCTCATTGATTTTATGATGTCATGAACAGCCATGTGGACCAGGATACCATTAATATCAGCACAAAGGATGACCACATGGCAACAACGGGGTCTGTGGTGCACCCTGATTGATAAGACTTGTGCACAATGATGTCCAGCTGGAACAAGAGTTAATTTTCCTATAACAAATGCATCAGCCACCTGAGCTATAATATCCTGGGCCATGCAGATGTGCATGGATGTATTTGCCTGCTGCCTTTTCAGAACCTCGGAATTCCTGGGGCTTGGAGAAAGATTGCAGGAAGCTCCTTCTCCAGCAGACAAATATCAGGTAACAAAAGGCAGCCTTAGCTGGTCTCTAACATGCTGGGCATGTATTACTAACACAGATCTTTCCCCTTCTCAGACACATTTAGTTTGCAAATACCTATCTGCCTGAAACAAAACTCAGAAATATTTACTGACCTTATAGGAGCTAACAGCATCTGTGATATATGCAGAGTCTACCTAGGAGGTTTATTAAAACTGCAGTGTAATCAGATCAGTACAAATGGAGCTCTGTTACGGAGCCTGTGCATTTCTTGTGGGACGTGCTGCGCTGCTGCCTTTGCTTTGCTTCCAGGACAGCTCCTCCCTCCCACTGGGGTGGCTACAGCTCAGTTTTCTCACTGTTCACTCTTTCTGCTCATTTGCAAACATCAGGACAACGATGCCAAACAGGGAGAGAGAAGCCACACACACACACACACACTCTCTCTCTCTCCAGTTTCTTAGTTCATGAATTAATTACTCATTTTTCCACTGGAATCAACACTCAGATCCTGCTGTTCTCCTTGAGAAGGGCACTGGATAGCATTGCAGTGTTTCTAAAAGCAAAGAAGCAGATGGAGAATCAGGACTTCTAGGGCTAGTTGGGATGTGTTGTGTGTTTACATGCTGTCCTTAAACCTCGTGTAAGGGGAAGAAATTCTGTCCCACATCTCTGTTCATTTGCACGAGGCCTCAGCCCCACCACCTAAATCCTCCTGCCCCAACCACCTCCCCACCATTTAGCTTCCCAAAACTCTGCCCAAGCTCCTGTCCATCCCACCCAAAGATCTTCCAAAACGTCAGTCCTTCCCTTTTCCCATTTTTCCTCATACTGTCTGTATGCTAACCTAATATCCAGTTTGCCTGCACAGATACGCTTTTCCAGCTTCAAGGTTTCATCAATAATATATTTTGCATTACATTCCCCCAGACATTATAATTGCCTCTGAAAGAAAGAAAATACAAAGCTTTACCAGGACAAAAAGCTATTATTGGGGCATTTGCATTTAAGCTTATAGCTGAATTTGATGTGAAATAAAATCATTGTAAATGGTGTTTAACTGGAAAATGCTGACAGCGATGGCTGTACTAACAGGCCACAGCAGTTCTTAAGAAAGTTAATTTCATATGACTCATTTCTGCTTCGGAAATTTTTACGTTGCCAGTCCTTGGCTTGGGTATATTTCACTTTGATATTTTTCGAATTCTTTTTTCCCTTTAATTACAGTCAATCCTATTAAAATTATTATTAAAAAATTAAGTCATTTTAACTTTGAAAATTTGGAAACTGTACACTTGCAAGCTACTACACTGTAATAAAGTGTGCTACTGAGAGTCTGCTATACTTCAAAAGATGCAAACCAACACTGCAAAACACGATGTGGTTTCAACCCCTATCCTGGAAAGAACAAAAACACCACAAAACAGGAAAAAAAAAAAAAAACAAAAAACCAACACCACAACCAACCAGCCAGCTAACAACAAAAACAAACAGAAGAAAACCAAAATTACAAGGTCACATTTATGGATGAGCTACAAACAAGAAAAAACAGGAATCTGGCCTCATCATAGGCATCAACTCCATTCCTGATGTTAAACAGTCATTGACAAAACCATGCAATGAAAATATTAACACATTCTGTTTGGGGAAAGAAAAACAACCAAACTGAACCAAACAAAAAAAGAAACCACAACCTACAAACAAGCTGACGACCCTGGAGCATTTGGGATACAATTTTATCTAAAACTGGTCCAACCTCACTGCCCCAGCAGGGTCACCCCAGAGCACGTGGCACAGGATTGCATCCAGACGGTTCTGGGGCATCTCCAGTGAGAGAGACTCCACACTCTTTCTGGGCAATCTGCTCCAAGTGCTCCAGTTTTCAGAGTTTAGCATCAATTTCTCAAACTTAGCTGCTTACAGAAGACAAATCTTCCTATTAGCAATATTTCACATGGAAATCAGAGAAACACAGGAAATATGAAGCCCTAATGTCTCATGTCAAGAGCCATTTTTTTTGATAAAACCAGACTTTAAATGATATATTCAAAATACTGATACACACACAAAAAATGTTCCTGCTGTCACCATCCTGAGTTATTCTAACTTGCTGTACAAAAATAGGTCAGAACTTACAAAAAAAAAATTAAATCCTTACTTCAAGAGTACATTTTCTAGATTTTTTTTCCCTCATTTCTTGCTCAGTGGGGTTTTACTCAGTTTTATCAAGTTCAACAATGACAGAGAGCCCTTAAAAATAATATATTATGGAGCTGAAGATGGCAACATTTACAATTTAGCTTTATTGGAATTTTACTGTCTTTTGATAGATGACAGCTTTAATGATTCTGTGCATGGTTTATGGCAGAAAACAGTAAGGCAGTAACATATTTTTCTGCTCTTTTCAACGATCTGTATCCAAAGAATTCAGAAAACAAGCAAGTGTACTTCATAATCACGCCAAATTTATTTTCTGGGTGAACTCTCAAATGTTAAAGCTCAAGTACACAGAGTGATGTTGCCACGGCAACTGCTACTGCAACCCGAGATGAGCCCGTGTTTATGGAAGCACATTTCTGTCCCCTGCACACCTGCCGAGGCACAGGGATGCTCCAGACTCCTGTCAGGAGGCAATCGAGCTGTTCAGCATTATCACCCCCGAGACTGCCCCTGGCAAGGCGAGGGGACATTTGCTGGAGCTCTAGGCTGTAACAGCCCTGCATATTATCTATACAATGGCAGAATCATTGCATTGTTTAGATTGGAAAAGACCTTTAAGGTCACTGAGCCCAGACATTAACCCAGCACTGCCAAGGCCACCACCACACCGTGTCCCCAGTGTGGCATCTACACAGCTTTCAAATACCTCTGGGGGTGGTGATTCCACCACTGCCCTGGGCAGCCTGTGGCTTTCAGTGACGAAATTTTTCCTTATATCCAATCTAAACCTTCTCTGGTGCAGCTTAAAGCCATTTCTTCCTGTCTCACCGCTTGTTTCCTGAGAGAAGAGACGAAGCCCACCTGGCTAAGCCTCCTTTCAGGGAGTTGTAGAGAAGATAAGGTCTCCCCTAAGCCTCCCTTTCTCTGAACAACACCACCTCCCCTCAGCTGTTCTTCCTAAGCCTTGTTCACCCCTGCTTCCAGGGCCTAAATGACACACTCTTTATTTGCACCAAGATGCAATATTAGAAGATTTAGTGTTCCTATAGCTATAGGCCGAGTGGAGCAGTAATATGTTCACTGTCCTTTGACCTTTTTTTCCTAAATCTCCACTGAAATAAGCTGTCAAGTTTGAGAAATGTCAGAGTTTGGTCATTTGAGTCTGCCTGGGGGTGTAATTTTGCATGGTGTACAATTCCTGTGAATTTATCAGAACATGTTTTTTCACACATAGTCAACATGGTGTGACATTCAGCATCCTGAATCCGCCAATGTCTACACGCTGAAATGAGTTTATGATTTCTCTTAAAAAGAAAATCTGAAATGTGTTAGTTCAGGTCAACAAAGGAATCCTCAGTGGACTCCTGAGGATAAAAATTAAAGGAAGCACCCCTTCTTTCTGCTGTTTCCTCTGCACACCTATCTGCTGGCAGTTCTGCCGCAGGTTTAAGATCTGTGATGAAGTACATCTACATGTAAAGCTTCCCATATCAGTAATGTATGTGCTTTCAGTAGCTCTCCAGAAGAATTTCACACTTTTACTTAAGCCCTTCTGGAACTAAGCCACAAAAGCAGCCAGATCTGATGCTGTTTTCAGCCAAGACCTACACAACTGTGACCACATCCTTGGGAAAAGAGACACAGATGCTTAGCCTATGGTTTAACCTTCAGCCTCTCTTTGATGGTTTCCTAATCGTTATTTACGGAAATCTCTCAGCCTCGCTGAGGTGAATGGAGATGAGGGCATTGCAAGAAATACACTGGAGAAGTCCATTATCCTAAAGACTACCTCACTTCTCAACCTCAGCCTGATCTGGTCATTTTTGACACACACAAGTTGACAGTCAAACTTTCATCTGTGCAGAATTTCTCACAGACTGCCAGTAGACGGAGCTTATTAATACTGTAAGTCTATACACATTTCTCAAGGAATAATTTCTTAAAAAGCAACTGTAACATTTCTTGACCACTTAGAGAAGAGCATGATATACATCTTACCATCTAAAATAAAGAGATCAGCTACTGTAAAGGAAAAACTTCTCATAAACCTTATTTTAGACTTAGCCAGGGTTGTGCATAGCTATTGCAGGTTAAATTGTTTATGCTGTAGAACTTTTTGATTTAGAGACATCAGCAGTTGAAGAGAAGCAAAGTGCGCATTACGACAAGAACAAAGAGGACATATTCAAGAAACATATAGCTTAGAACACTGAGTTAAAGGAGGCTATAAACCATATAACTGATGCTTAGAGGTATTGCTGATGGTTTCTGCCAATTCAGCTCTATACTATCAGCTCAATGTGGGCTGATGATCCTCTAAGATGCTGGATACGCATGTCCAGGAACACACTCTGGACAAGACAGCCAGTGATGTTTGGGAACTTTCAACAGAGGTAATGGTAATCAGAAAATGACAATCTGCCGTCACCAAAAAATGCAGAATAACAAATGCCACAGGACAGCAGCTGTGGATGAGCAGTCACTGAGCATACTCTGCATACTGGTGCAATATGTAGTATTGCTTCCTCTCCAATTTTCTTTAAAAAGCACCATTAATCCAAAATACTCCAAGGAATAGTGCTAGGAGAAGACTAAACCTCCTGTCCCTGCTTTCAGCTATAAACCGGAACATGTCCATATTCATGTCACAGTAGAACACGTTACAGCCTCTTAAAAAGATGGGATGATACATCAATTACAATACTGGAATTAATTCTGGAAAGTTACACTGAAAAGTTGACAATTCAGAGAATCATGAAAATGTTGGCTGGCAGGGATCTCACAGGGTCACCTGCTCCAACCTCCCACACAAAGCAGGACTGCTGCCAAGAACAGATCAAGTCACCTCATCCTTAAGCTGAACTCATCAAGCATTCAATCAGAGCTAAAGGGTTCAATATAAACACAAATGTATGCCACTGCACTCCTTTTTTTCCCTCTGCTGCCAATACATCTGTTTCTTAGTAAAAATAACATCACTATGCAAAAATAAAAACTCTCAGACCTGTAATATAACCGGTCGTTAAAATTCATACAGACATTTTTGCTCAAAAAATAAACCAACTAAATACAACACAGAAAAGAGACAGAATTGGAAAAAGAAATGAAAGTCTTAACACACAGACATAGCAGCCATGGCATGAAAAATTCATTTCCATTAATGAGACGTGGTAGTCCCCAGGCCAGCGCCCTTTGTATGTGAACCATGTTAATCAGATTGTATGAGCATTTGCTGGAAACTCCTGGGACATCCAGCAACTATAACTATAGAGCAAGCACAGCAGATTAGCAGCTTGCTAAAAACTGCTTGACTTGTAACCCTTGAAGCACAGGAATGATTCAGGTTTCCTGCATCACTGATACTTGAAGCATTTCATTTACGTGTCTCGTATTTGTTGCAGCCTTTGATGCAATTTCCACATCACCAAAATGCGGACAAAACTTCCTTCTCAGGGGTACCTTTATGTCAGAAAGCACAGAATAAACACACAAATAAGGTCTGTGTCAGCCTGGCCTTGGTCACACATGCTTCTGGCACAATGCCTTGCTATTGCTATCCTACATCTCCAAAAATCCCTTCAGTAACTGCAGCTGGGTTGGAGTGCTACGGAAACACAAGAGTTCCCACCAGGACTCACTGCAGGAGCTCTGCAGGTTTGGATGAGGAGTACAGGTGGATTCATGGCAAGACCTAACAAGACAGCAGGACCTAGTCTTGACCAAGCAGACTTCTCCTTTTGAAGAGGTCCTGTTCCATGAACCCTTCAGCCTGTAGCAATAAAACCATCTGGATTTAGGCTTTCCTTCCTTCATCTGGCAGTTAATACGTTTAATTGCTTCCTAGCTTGGGCTTCATCCGCTGCATCTGCCCAGTGAAACAAACAAATGGAAACCTGCACTACTTCAAACAACTTCATTTTTAAAACATTTGATTTGAGAGTTTCATGGAGATTTCAAAGTTATAAAGCTTTTTATCGATTTTTATTCTCAGTCTAATGCTAATCTCAGTCACCAGCTCTCACTGTCTGTGCAGAGCCAGGAGCCACTAAGTGACCAGTCTCAAAAAGTCACCCTCCAACTGAAGGCAATCAATAAGCTAATTTCCAAAGAACGTAACCTGACAATATCCATTAAAATATTACCCATAACTGACTCTGAAAAGGACTCCCAAGAAATATGTTTTTAGTGACTCTGAATAACACAGTCAAACTATTAAATTCTGCAAAATACTATATAAGTATTTTCAACATTATATGGATAATTTGGATAAAAATATTAATTACAGTCCAATTGCTTTTTTTCTATCTACAATACCTAGGTGTCTCCTTGAAGGAGCAGCTTCTGTCTCTCTGCAGGCCCCTGGGAAATTGTCTAGATTGCTATAGTGACTCTCAGTATGGCCCTGGTCTCTCCTGCCTTTCTTCCCTTTCAAAATACAAATTTAAAAAAAAGAAAATATAGAAATAGGGATACCGATCCTAAACTCCACGAGGATCTGTATTTTCTTTGACTTCAAGAAATGAAAAACTAATTTTTCAGAGTTTCCCCAGAAACGTCATTCAAAACTGAACACACTCTGCTTTATCTTACATGTTAATTATTTCTCTTAGAAATAAACATTTCCTCACTAAAAATGTGCATTTTTATTAAATTTAAGGTTTTAGTGGGAATATTTCCCTCAGAAAACAACTTAATCAGCTTTATTTATACATGACCTAATTCCAAGCTCAGGAGGGAAAAAAAAAGAGAAGTCAGAAGATGCCCATGAGGAAGAGGATCGTGGCATGCAACTCAAAAAAGCAGCAGCACTTCCTTCATCTCTACTACTTTTTTACAGGGAAATGTCTTCCACTGAGCTTCATAGTGTAATGTTTTTTATGATTTACAGCAAGGAAAGAGGCAAATCAGTCTCTAGTGAACAGTCACCCAAGCTCATGAAAAATTTAGAATGACTAAATTTATAATTAAAATGAGTCAAGAATCAAAATTAGAAAACAGTTTGTACAATAACAGAAATTCAAGACTGAAAATCTGAATGATTTTTTTTTTTTTTTCCCCAACAGCAAACACACAGAATTCCCTGTATTTCAGATACAGGACATACCTGTAATTTCTTTATGTATTAAGGGTATTTAGAAACACGGTGAACTATATTAAGCATGTCTCATAGCTTTTATAATTTATTTATGAACAGGGGTATTATTAAAAATAAATGATCTTCAATAGCACTTAAAAGTAAAGCTGTTTTGAGACCAAATGTTAGGCAAGTGGCATGAAAATGTAAAACTCGGGAAGTCACAAAGCACTGCTCTATCACAAAATATTTATACTATCAAAATACAGCCTGAAACAGCCAGGGTTGTTGTAACACAAGCAAAATGATTATGACTGCATAACATGTATATCTATCTAGGCTATCATTACGTTTGTTAATTACTCAATTTTTGAAACTCTTTTAAAAAGTGTGAAGCTATGAGTGCGTCACTCAGATACAGAGGCTGTAGCTGCCCTGCCGGACACTACGAAGGGCATGGTCTGAGTATGGCCAGAAGTAGTGGGTTCCATTACCCATTTTCATACTTTTTCACTAAATTCCCAAACAGAACCATTACAGGGTCATGCCCAAAGCCCAGCACATTCAATGTGAAGACAGTAACCCTACAGTGACCATTGTTCCTCATCTGTAAGTAACATGTAAATGCTCCATAAATCTCTTTTGGACCGGTAATCCATTCCCATTTTTCCCTTACTTTTAAATCCTGGAAGTAATTAAGCCTTCAGTTAAACCAATTAAATATTGTGTGCTGTTTCAAAACCATACTGGATTTTTACCTTCCTCTGCTAAACTTAGCCCAAAATAATTGCAGAGAATACAATTATCTACCACAGTCACCATCTGGGACATGAAAGCAATCATTTTAATTATTGCCATTGTAACTTGGGACCCACAAAGACCATTTTCTGTGCTACATATGGAGTTTATTTTTATGGATTAATGTCAAAACAGGTGGATGCAATATAGAAAAAGGCAGTTGGCTAAATTCCCATAAACTTTTCTACCTAGTGCAGACTCCTACAAAAACTGGAGAACTGAAATTTATATCCAAGCTGGTCGTTAAGCTGCTGGGTGATTTCAAAAACAAAATCAGCACTGTTCTAAAGCACTTTTATGTATCATTGAAGTAGCTACCATTGAAGTAAAGAGATGACTTCCTCATTAGAGATGCAGATTATCAAAAACTAGTAATTTTACTGACTGTATTGGGAATTTTGTTTATGGGAAAAGGAGAATACTTTATTCTGGGCACTTTTATTTGAATAGATACCTGTGAGTATGCACCTCCAGCATAAGCCATCAAAGTTAAAATGGATTTATCCAGCAGAGCAATCTCACAAAAAAGAGCAAAGGAGGACTGCAATCTAATTAAATTAATGACAACCAGAAAAATAAATATATAGGAAATGAAATGTAGAGAGGGTATTAGCTTAAGAGTTTTTGAATATAGCACTGAAAAAAGCTACTTAAATGCCTTTGAAGATAGTTTGAATCTGGTTTACCAAGGTCAAAATGACTGCAAAATGAGTAAGAAATTGGAAAACTTATGTAACGTGGTAGCAAGCAGCATCTTCTTAGAGCCCTACCACAACTTAGATTTCACACAGCTGAATAAATCCTGAATGGACTCTCGTTTAATTAGCCCATTAGACATGAGTCACGAAGTGGAAGTCTCAAGATTATTAATGAATGCAACAGTCGATGGAATTCCCAGCCTACAAGTCTTCCAGAGGATCATCACTTCTTCATCCTGACACAATGAACTCCTCCTGTGGGCTGCAGAGGCTGCTTAACTTTCATCAGTATAAAAGGAAATTAGTTTGGTCGGTTCCCCCAAACCGTACTCTGCCTCCAGAAGAACTGAGTCACCAGTAGCTTTCCATCACACAACTGGAATTACCAGCTAATAACGATGGTTGTTTTCTGGTTTGCTTCGTTCTGTGTTTAAACTTCTAAGTTGGTGATCATCAAGATGTCTCACTATTTACTTTCACTGTTTTAATAAATGATAAAGACCAGTTCTGGACTGAGTGAGAGCAAAGGCAGTTTGTTGGCCAAAGCTGTGAGTTTTGTAAGCAAAGAGCAGCACAGCCCATCCAGTTAGCAGGGCTCCAGCTTCCTGGTGGAGATGGATGGTACTGGAGCAACACCCCAACAAACTGTACCTCCCTCACCATCACACGTGGATCCAGTGGATGTTTCCAAAGATGTGCATGACCACTCTTAACACACTCAAATAACCTGCTGAGGCTGGGGAGAACGCTCTTCTACTACTTGATTATAGCCAGACCTTATAGTCCTTCTTCCATGCAGATTTCACATCTGCAGTTTTCTTCTCAAAATTATACCTTGTTTTTTGCTGGGCAACACGCTCCAACCTTAACCCTCTGAACATTCAAATTCTTTTAGATGAAATACCATTAAGGGTTGAAAATAAACATATACCTGAAGCATTTAAGCACTGAGATCTAAATCCCACTTTTTGGCAGGCCTAGATCTAGTTCTTCGTTTTTAAGATTTACCTGTAGCATTTTACTTACAGCATTTACTGTAGAGTGCAAGGATTGAGTTAAATCTTTTAAAAGACAATGACACAAGTAAATGGAAAACAATCATACGTGACCCTACCAAGAATATTCTAATTGTAATGTTTATCCAGAGCAATGATCTGGAGTAGGTCTTCATCCCATAAGAAATATTTTACTATTGAAAACAAACATCTTTGCCATGTTTTGAAACTAAATAATTAGATTTAGAGAAAATATGCTTAATTATACCCAGAACAATCAAGACTGACTGCTTGGAGGGTGTGAGTCCCTCAGTCCATCTGCTGAGTACGTTCACTGCTTTTTTGGCACTTCCTTGAAGTCATGAAGTGAACACATACACAGAGGTTAGAAACGTTTCAAAATCATGTAAGCAGATGGTGATACAGCAGGTAATAATTTAATTACACGACTCCTAGAACATGCTTCCAAAAAAAACATAAAAAAAACCAAAAATCCAACCCAAAAAAAAAACTCAAACAGAAAGAGGGAGGGAATTAACGTCCAGTCTGATCTTTTAACTGTAGTGCAATAGGTTTTGTTGAATTTGCACTGATTTTCCATCCGTCTATTCTGCAGCTGGAAAGAGTAATAAACAATAAGTTCTATACCATGTTTTACTCCTAACACAACACTTAAAATGGAAAAAATAAAAATTAGCCTGATAAAGTACAAGTTGTCCTTGTAGATAAGAAAATAACAGCAACATCAAAAAGGAAAACTTATCTTTAGTTTTGCAGGTACAAAGAGGTCAGAAAGATATACACATATCTGGCTCTTGCTTCTACACAGAACTCTGATACTTCTGCAGTGTGAAAGCAATGAAGAAATGCTGCTCTTACTAATCCTTCATTTTATGCAGAAGCACAGAATCCCACATGGAGCAGCACGATACAGACAAGATACCAGAGCTGAACTGGGGAATTTAATGAAAATGAGAGAAGAGCATTAAAAACAAACAAACAAACAAACCAAACCACACACACAAAACCAGCCCAATATTGTGTTGGTCTACTTAACACCCACGAAGGCTGAGAGAAAAGGCTCTCCTGAATGCTCCTATGGCAACTTCGTGTTTTAGACAAGGAAATGCTGCCTACAAAGAGGGTGAGGACAATGAGAGAAACCCTGAAGCACACAAGGTTTGACTGGTGCTTTAAGTCAGTGGTGCTGAGTCATCCTAACCTAAGGAATGTGAAATTACATCAGAGATGCATCACCCTTTGCATTATGTGCATAAATTAAGGCATAAAAGCGTAAGGAAGCAAATGCAAATGAATTGGAATTATCAGCAAACTGTCACTGTGAGACTCAGCATGCTCCAGCCCCTGCTGGCATTATGAGATGCCTTCCAGTGAGACATTAAGATATGGGCAGAAAAAAGGAGGGTTGGGTGTAAGGTAGAATTAATGGTTGTGAAATTACTCCAAAATAATACAAGTTTATACATAATATGTTAATTTTGTCACAGAACAGTCTATTTTGTCCTTCTAGACAAGTCAAATGGCTTTAAAAGTCACTATATCTGAGTCACAAAGTGTAAACGGTAATTTTTATATATGTGCATATAGGCATGTATAAAAGAAACATCATAAAAATCATTAGTTGAATCTTTTGGGTTATTTTCATTCTGACTACAAATGCCATAATTGGCTGCCTAATTAGAAGTAAAAACACTAGGCTTATGATTCAGGCAGCTGATAATGAAAACTTCCATTGTATTTTTTTCACTTGTTCCATTTCTCAGCAAACTCCATACAGAAATGGATTATGGAAGCTGGGTCCTGGATTTCATGATACTATAAAATAACATATGAAATATTATTTAGCATTAAATTTTGTGAACAAGTAAGATAAGGTCTTTCCAAATTGTACATCTAGTCCATTCCAGCTTGGGATCAACTTCTCTCTTAGAATGCACAGCAAATGAAAAACCAGCACAGCTTCCTGGAGTGTCACCTTGTCTTTGTAGCACACTTATTTTTTCCTATTTTTTACTGAGTAGGTAAATGACATAAAAGAAGAGAGGTGAAGCATTTACAATTTTTTCCTATAATTTCATTTTTTTGATTCTCACAATTTATTCCCCTATAAGTTAACAGAACAGAAATATCACAAAAGGTCACTTGGATGTAGAAAAATCAAAATCCCCAGCATCATTCCAGGTAGGTTTATGATGTATAGCTTGAAATGCTAGATAAACTCAGAAAAATATATTAAAATAAACCTCTTAAAGAAAACAATATATAAATGCCTTATAATTCTGTGCTGTGCTTGTCACTTGAAAAGGAAGTTCAAATCAAATTTTAATAAATATGACATATGATTTCATAGTGTAATGGTGCATTTACCACATAAGACAATTACTTTTTTTTTTAATTGAATGCTGTTTAATGAAGCTTCACCTTACTTTTCAGATTACCTACACCAGAGTGTTTTGGAAAAAGAGTCCAAAGTCAGAGTCTAATTAAAATCCTCTGCATGTCCTATAGAATCTATGCTGTTGTTGTTTGGGGTTTTCTAGTTGCTTTTGGGATTTTTTTAGGAATGGCTGATGTTTTATAGACAAATTATCCACCTTAAGTATACACAAGTATTTGTGCACACAACTATATATGTGCCTGCATTTTCTATAGTTATATACAGAATAAATAGAAGTTATTATCTGGTATTTTCTTAGAAAACTACACAACCACTGAACTACTTTCATGGCAAAAAATACCTTCTTGGAAAATAAAAGTGGCAGTAAGAACTACCAGGTTTAAATATTTAGTTTAAAGTTTATTTATTTATTTAGCCTATTTATTTAGGCAAATATTAGGCTTCTGACTATTGAAATTACTGCAAACAGCCCTGAAGCTGTTGTAGCCGGACGTGTGAGGAACGGGCTGAGGGAAGCACTTGCTAGAAGGGAAGCCAGGTGAGCAACAACCTGCTCTGTCCTCCAGAAAAACAACAAACCGAGCTGAAGAGTAAGAGCCTTACCTAAAGGAGATGCCCATGGTTACGTGAATGCAAAGACAGACGCGGTGGATGCCGGTATCCAGTGGGACGTGGCCATCCCAACAGCAGCCGGACCAGGACTGGCGGCAGCAGCTCAGTGCCTGCCTCAAGGCACCTTGCCCCATACTGGGCATCAAATTGAGTGTTTGCCTCAGAAAAGGAGCACAGAGTAAACCAAGAGCCAGCTGATCTGTTTTGTCCACCATCAACCGCAACAGATGTAGTGCAAATGAAAGTGCTGTTAGTTTTCTGATGAACATTTGTCATCCAGAAGTTATGCCATGACACTGAACAGTCAGCAGCCATGAGAAAGCTCAGCTAGAAGAAGAAAAGACAAAAATACTAAGCAAGCTTCTTAAAAAAAAGTTGGGTTTTTTTCTAAAGCTCCCTTGAATGCTGAAGACCCTACAAAGAATAACAGGCCAGACATGCCTGATATAACTCACTTGGGGCAGGCCAGGGAAGAGCCAGGCTCAGCATCAAACACCACCAGCAACCACCATCCCCAGCTCTAATTGGCTTTTAAACGGTGCCAAGTTGATTGATGTGTCCCTTCTGATTTAATATATACTTTTTTTTGGTTCAGTGAAGAGAAGTTAAACACGCAGAAGAGAATAATGTGTCAACCAGGAGATTAGTTTTACAACCTATATGCTGAAGTGAATAAATTGTACTTTCATTAACAGAAGTAGGCCATACGCCGGAAAAGTCATTGGATTCGCTCCACCGGCGAACTGGAGCAACAATATCTGATTAGAAAGCCTCAGCAGTTCAAAAGTCTTTAAAGGCAGGTCCAGTGGTTATACAATTAATTTTTAATGATATTGTTCCATCTGGGAGATTCACTTGAAGTGCCAAATGGGTTCCCTGAGCTGAAGTATTAGCTTTAACAAACCTGACACATCTACAATCTGTCTAGTATCTGCTTAAAATACTATTAAAAAGTTTATGGGAAGAAGCTCTCCTTATTTGTGCTTTCTTCTTCTCTAGCAGTTTTCAAGGTCCTGTACTACATCCATAGTAGGAAACATAGCAGCAGTAAGTTGGGTTTATTTCTGTTTGGTTTTGACAATTTGGAAGGCCTGAAAGTTTGCTAATAGCAATAATTATATAAAAATGTTGGGGTTTTATTCCGCTTGGATTATATGATGACCCTTCCTTTTGAGAAAAAAAAAAAGAAAAAATCAAGGTTTCTGATTCCAGAAATATAAATGTATCATTCTCAAAAACAGTATCAAAAGTAATCTCCATAAAACTGACTTTTTTATAACTTTCCACAGTTTCAAAACTGAACAGGGCTTAGAAACTAAATTACGTTCTCTCAGAATTCTTGCTAAATATTGCCATTAGCAGGTTTTTTTTTTCATTCCAAGTAACACAAGACTCAAACAGCTGCTGTTAAACACAGAATGCAATTTTCCAATTTTAAGCACAAACAAAATAAAGCATGGTTTCCTTCTTTTTCTCAGAAATATTAATGTATGTTACATTTGTTATATCAGCACAGATTTTTATTCAGTTATCCAAGTACAGCAACAATGTTGAGATTTTACATGGAAATTCAAGGATAATTCAGAATGGTATTTAAATGTATACTTACACGTACTTTAAAGTATTTAAAACTTAGGATTTCTGTACAATTAGAACAAACAAATTGCTGTAACATTGCTACATGAGTATGTTTTTTTTGAACCTGCAGCCTCTATTCTAAAAATGTTTTTGTCTCCGGGGAAATATCAACATTTCTTGAATAAAAAAATATGCAGATGAAGCTACTGAGCTGTATTTTGCTACTGTATTTCTACTCGTTCCACAATAGTGAGGTTCAAAAAAATCAAGCAGACCTCTAGTTCCTATTCCAAGGAGCAGCATCTTTTTCTATGACCACAGGCTTCAGAATACGAAAGCAAAAGGAGAAATTGCTGGAAACCAGCACTGTAGGATAGAAAGCTTTCAGCCACATCTTTTGGTAGTTGAAAAAAACAAAACAAACAAACAAACAATCACCAAACTTCATTTCTAAAACTGGAACGTATTTATGGAAGCAGGGAAGTCTGCTTCTTTGACCCAGAGGGTATTGCATGACTCATATTTCTTGGAGCAGCTCCAAGAGAGATGGGAAGGAGACCAAGCTGAACCTCTGAATCAACGAGTGCTTAATAAGGATGATCAGACTGAGAAGGAAAATTTTGAAGCTGGGGAATCTCCTCAAATTAATATGTTGAGAACTTAATGGAAAAAAAGCACTAGCAGGTAGCATTGCTAATATTCAAATCAAATTGTTATTATCTAACCTAGTCTCATATTTTCCCTTTTAAATAACAGTTGCTGCAGCACTGTGGCTTTCTGTTTCTGCCACAGACAACCTAGCACAAAGCGCACAGCGCACTTTTTTATCCACTTTTTTTCCCCATAGAAACCATTGGAAAGCAGTTGATCCCCATTCTTGTATCAGTTTCTTTCCTTTATAAAATATGTAAATGCTTACCAAACTTACATTTTAGAACAGATGTACATTTCACAGTCAGCAAACAGAAGTTTTTCACGGATAAAATGGCACCTATGCCATTTATGAAAAAAAAATCTAATATAGCTGAAAGGAAAGAACATGAGTAACTGAATTCTGTGTTATTTCTATTTCATCGAAACACATTAAGAATTAAAAGTAGAGATTCACGGTACCAGAGAAAGAATTAAAGACTAAAGATGGTTCTAAAGGTCACATTATCTTAACAAAGTGCCACTTTCTGACAGTATGACACTGATATAGAAATAATATACTCCATTTACCAGCAACTGCTCTATGAGATCTGTGCCCTCTGCACCCTAAACAAAGAAATTAGTGATTTTCCTCAAAGGTCACTCTGCGAGGGTGATATTTCTCTGCTGCTGAGGTGAGCACCTCCAGTGCTCAAATCCTGTGTTCAATTCTGGGCCGCTCACTCCAAGAAAGACATTGAGGGGCTGGAGTGTGTCCAGGGAAGGGAATGGAGCTGGGGAAGGGGCTGGAGCCTGTCCAGGGAAGGGAACGGAGCTGGGGAAGGGGCTGGAGCACCAGGAGGGGCCGAGGGAGCTGGGAAAGGGGCTCAGCCTGGAGCAAAGCAGGCTCAGGGGAGACCTTCTCACTCTTTGCAGGCACCTGAAAGGAGGTTACAGCCAGGTGGGGGCCGGTCTCTTCTCCCAAGTCACAAACAACAGGACAATGGCCTGAAGTTGTGCCAGAGGGTTCAGATGGGATATGGGAAAAATTTCTTCATGGAAAAGGCTGTTAAGCACTGGAACAGGCTGCCCAGGGAAGTGGTGCAGTGCCACCCTTGGAGGGATTTAAAAGACACGTAGCTGTGGCACTTAGGGACACAGATTTGTGGTGGCCTTGGCAGTGCTGGGTTAATGATAATATTAAAAATGTCTTTTCCAGCCTAAACAATTCTATCAAAAATGAGGCATTTGCCAATAGGTATCTAAGAAACATCTGATCCGGGCCCTGAAGCGAGTCTTAAAAATGTCACCAAAACCGACACAACCTCTCCCCAGATGCACTTTTTTGTGCCACAGGACAAATTCCTGCTCTCTTGCAAGGCAGCAGGCTGCAGCATTTCAGTCACAGATCCAGAATCTTTTATTCTTTCCAGAACACAGCTATTTGAAGAAACATTATCTCCTTTCAGCAGGCACAAAAAGCAACAACCTCCACTTTCCACGTGCTATGTATGTGCATTAAAAAATATGGACACAGCGGTAGAAACGAAACATCAGCTCCATCCCTGCCCGGCGCTGAACATGAAATCCTGTACATCAGCCTAAAGATAGGCTTGTTACATAAGATACACCCAGTGCTGGTTCATGGGAACTGTTCCATAACAACAGACCATGACAGCCCATTACTTAATGTGCCACTGAGCTGATGCGACTCAGATAATAACACGCAGGGAAATTTAACGCTTCCCAGCACACACTCTTCTTTCTACAAGAGTCCCTTTTCAAACCCTCACGGCAAAGTAGCTGGTCTGCCAGCAAGAAGTGGACCTATATTTAAAGGTTATTAAAAGGGCAAGAATCAAGAAAATAATAAAGATCGGCTCTGCAAAGCTCAGTAATAAAAAAAAAAAATATAATAATGCGCTGACATTTCTGTGTAAGATGTGAAACTAAAACAGAGATAAAAAGATGAATAGAAAAGAATTCTGAAAACTAAATGTATATTTTGTGAATAAGATATGTCTCCAGCAGTCATTCACTGTTCTGACCTTATCAAGCTTTTCAGCTTATCCAGGTCTGTTAGAGCTGTTTAACCCCTAAAGAACCAGCCCATGGGAGAACTGAGAAAGCAAAGCATCTCACAGGAACTTGATTACCAATTCGCCAGGAAGTATTATTGCTATGAAAACAGTGCATTAAAATGACACTGCATCGAACATCCCCTCTCTCTAAATTTTTGAGGATCTATCTGTGTTTAATGAAGATCTTTGGGAGAAAGAATCACAACAGTTATTCAAATACATTATTTTGGTGAAATGGTATTAATCACATCTGTATACAAAAACCTAACATTGCCGTAACATTGTGTTTGTGTAGCACAAACCTCAGTTTTCTTGCTGTTCTGCTGCTCAGACTTACACCAAGATTTTACTGGGCTACATTGGTCCTTGTACTTGTAAACTATGAAAATCTGTGGAGGGGGAGGATATAGATAAACCTGTCAAGGCAGGATTCAAATGCAAGGAAAAGTAAAGAGAAAACTGAGCTATGCCAAATGTTGTATGGAAGAGCCCTAGAACTGATGGAGAAGTTGATCTCCCTCCATCTGTCCTCTTCTCTCTTGACCTAAGCACACGTCCATCATCTCAGCAATTTAACAGGGCCTCCATTCCCAAGACAATTCAAATCCAAATCCACCTCTTAGAATAATGATGATATTGCAGTGTGTAACCTCAGTCTTCCTCCTGACTCATACTCCTTCACACTCACTCCTCTTCCATTCCCTTGTTGGAGAAAATTGTCTTTGTGCAGAGCCCATAAAAATTTGTGGAGCAAAAGGGGAAAAAAGGCAAAAGTAATTATTTCATTCATCCTTGGAAGTATGCTCTCCCCTTGGAAGGATGAGCTGCTCTTTCAGAGGCTGCATATATATTTTGCATTGAGTTGCCACTGTATAAACTTGCAAACTGAAGCACCTAAATGTTACTTGAAGGTATCAGCAAATCCTGAGCTCTACACTTTTTTTTTTTAGCTACACAACTTCAAGAACCTGAAACTAAAGCCCTTTTTTAATGGATTCTTACCACTTATCTCATAAGCCTCAGCTTCTATCTTTTTTTCTTTTTCAAAAGCAAGCTGGTAATACTTACCTGTCATTAAAATGAGAAGAACAAATTGATTAGCAGTTGTAAAGTACATTAATTTGAGATAATCAAATAGAATAGAGTAGGTAAAACTGAAAAGTATGTAGACCTCATTGATGTGATACTGATCATATAAATATAGTCTTCTTTAGTAAGTAGTACTAATATTGTTTTTCACCAAATCAAAAGGGTATTATTTTTCCTGAAAAACTTTTATACCTTATTACTGCAATCACTTTTTTAATTTCATGCTTCTCTAACTTTATTACTGTTAATTTTACTCACTTAATTCTATCTATTTTCCACCATTCACTAGGAAAATTGACAGAACTTCATAGGTTTCTGATAAATAAAAGTTAAATGGCTTTGTAAAAGAGGATATTTATGTGTACAGTATGCTTCCTTCTACCACTGGAAGCCTTCTGACGTCCTACAATATTTATCTCCGCAATTCCCATAAAAAATCCTGCAGGCTCAGAGCAGAGGCCAAGGCAGAAGGAAAGCAGCAGTGACTCGAGAGGCCCTGCTGGCTGTGACCCAAGGAACAGCCCCATCCACTCCAATGAGGTTTTGGATCACATCTCTTGCCGAAGTCTTCTGTCACTGCTGACTGCAATCCAAGCAAGAACTAGTATAATATAAGCCACAGTTGATCAACATCCTGCACTTCATTATCTTTGAGAAGAAGATTATTCCCCTCCAATAACAGGGGTTTTTTTAAGGGAGAAAAGGATCAACTAGGAATTGTCTGAATACTCCTGTGATTTTTCTGTCAGGTTGCAACTAAACAACAAAGGCTGGACTTGTACTTTAGAACAAAAAAAAAACGGTCCACATCAGCCAAACTCCTACATGAAAGTCAAAGATAAATGTATTTAGAATTCTCAATACCTTTTTCCTTTACAGTTTCCTTAATATTTGCAAAGTGAGGGTACAGAAGAGCTGTAAATCAGTGCTCTTTCAATAGCCTAACGCAACAGCTTTCTTGTATGTTTTATGCCTAATGGTGGGCTATACACTGAAAGCCTAATGTCTGTAACTGAGAAGATATTTATATTCATCATGTAAAAGAACTGGAGAACGAGTCTTTAGAATATTGTAGCTTTCAGTCATCTTGGCTTTAACTCCCGAACTAATGCTGGATTATTAGAAGAAAACTGCTGTATTTCCCTCTTTTATTCTGTATTAGCATGACAGTGGAAATAATACACTAAGGAACTGGGAAGATGTTATTGCACTGCAAGTCCTTATGGGTGGATTGTGGTATATAAATTAATCTTTTCAATATCTGCAACTTTATCTGATGGCATTTTCCAAGCTTCTCCACTCAAAGCATTCCTCTAAAACAGCCAAACTCACTGTTCAATACTGTCTGGCATTGCTTCACAGTTCTAATTATAAATTATACTCTTAACAAGCAAGACAGATTAGAAGTATTTCAAACTGAATGGGTGTAATGAGATACCTTTCCAGTTCCATTTGTTCTTACATGATGAGATGAAAAGTTAAATGCTATATCTATAGCCCTCTGATGTTGCACATTCCAGGTTATGCCCATTTGTTGTTTCTTTCAGAAATAAACACACACAAAAGAAGACAACTGTTTTAAAAAAAAAAAAAGAAAAACCCCCTGAAGGAGACTATCTTAAGGGGTTTTTTTCCTCAAAACAGACAATTCCCTGGAAATAAGATGACTTTGTGATGCTTTTGTTGTGGCTAAAAATGCCCTTTTGTGGGAGCACCCTGGCTCAATCATGCCATCCACTGGAGCTGATTATTTAGAGTTGCTTTGAGTTCCTACAATATTCAAAAAGCAGCTCAGCCATGTGAACTGTCAAAGTATTAGCATGAATCTCTCGAGAGCAACACAGCTGAATTTTTCACAACCCCTTTAAAACACTGTTTCACAGAGTGGAAAAGTAAAACCGGTTGTGCTCAGCTTGTCTACACAAAGATGCTCCAAACTTTTCGGGTCTTTGTTTTCTCTCCTTTCTCCTTAAAAACATATTTTGCTTTCAGTAACACACCAAAAGGACTTTATGGACTAAACCACCATGATCTTGATTAATGCAAGTGATTAAAACAACTGTCCCTGACCACAGACAGCTGATAACCTTCCACCCCGAGGCTGCACCTCCCAGACATCAACAATTCCTCCTTCCCCTGAAGTGCTGCGTGCTACCTTTCATCTCTGCACCCTATGATATCATTTTAGCATTTGACATTGTTTAAAACCTGACTTTTTTCCTGGCAATTGAGTTGTATAATATTCTCCTCCCTGTCACCTTGCTTTCACACACCACAAATACGTGCATCCCGTCAGAAACTGAGCATAGCTGGCTAATTGATGATAATATTTTAATTTGCTGGAATTGAAAGGAATGGCTGCACAGACAGCATTACCTAAACCCACTAACTGTGACAGCATGTGAAGGACCTTGTGTCCCTAATGGCACACCACTGCATCAAAGACAAGCAGAGCCACAAACATCTTATTAAACAACAAGTGCAGAAAAGCAAAAGGCAGAAGCCTCCAGGGCCATGTTAATTATCTCAGGGTCGAAGTGGCTCAGAAGCTGTCTCGCAGACTCCAAGCAGTCAGATGGCAGTGCCAGCACAGTGAAGTCCCCAAGGTCCTGCAGTTACAGCACTGTCATATTTCAAATGACAGGTAATACTTACCAACATGCCGACACTAACCTCCTCAATTATATTCAATGTCAAGGTTTTTGTGCTGAAGGAACTGCTAATTTTCAACATACACACTTGCTGACAAAAGGTACTTTATCAAAGAAGGGAGTTTAGGGTATCTCTTGCAGATCCTTTTTGACACAGTGGGAATTCTGTCCTCCATGCAAGCCCTCCAAGGATGAAATAAATACTGCCCTTAGTCAGGCACACAAACATCACAATATGCTGTGTTTGCTTTGCTGACAGACAGTGCCTTTGCACAGAAATCTCACTCTGTTATTAAGAGCAGCATGGACAAACAAATATTCTCTTGCTTTTTATTTGAAGTTCCTCTAAAGGATAAGGCTGAAGCGAGTGGGGGCTCTTGCAATGCCCCAGGTGCTCCAAGAAGCAGGACTAAAAAGCCTTCCCCCATGGCCCGGAGCAGCCACGCGTGCACACAGCAATTCCAGTGCAATTACCAAGAAAAATGTAAGCACTGAATTCAAAGAGAAAGACATTTCAACATGCAAACATGATTCCTTGTTTATTCCCATATTTGCACTTTGCAGACTTTAACTGAAAATACAATTAAATGGACTTGATTCGACAGTCTAGAAAAGAGATTAGGTGGCAGAGATATGGCTACGGGTGAAGGAACATGGTCTCATTAGAGCTTCCTCTCTGTTCAGGCAGCTTCTCCCACTTGCAGTCATTAATATGAACTGGAGACAGATTCTGCTGTGAGTTGCACCAATTTAAATCCAGAGCAACTCTTATCTGGCCTCCAATTTGCATTAATGGTCAGAGGTGGCACACTGAGATGAAGCACGATGAAGGCAGCACCATGTTTAGAAGGAGAAGGAGCAGTACCCCAGCAGAGAGGCTCAGAATTTAAAGGGACACAGTGCAAAGAGACACTTGTTTGAAACGTTTTTTTAAAAAAAACCTCTGCTAATATTAAAAATAACATTTTAAAATTCTTTAGAAGTATTTTAAGTTACTTGCATTATTCTGAATTTTTTAACTTGTGTACAAGAAATTTCAATGGCTCATCATGATTGTTTTTGTTAACATTTACAATGCACTAACACAAACATCCAAAAATGCCATGGTCCTGCAGAACATGCCTGAATAGTATTTGACATTTTAGCAGTTACTTGGTCAAATGTCCAGATTAGAAGAGTATTAGATCTCCTCTAGTTTCCCTTCTCACACAGACAAATTTGGTTTTTAATAGGCAAACAGAAGCAGCAGCATCCCCATTTGTAACTGATGCAAACAGAACTGTGGCTACTCTTAGTGCCTCATGTTCACACAGGAATTCCTGCACAGCCCTGCGAGGAAAGCTATGACTTTCCTGCATCTCATATCCAAGAATTCCTTCACAATGATACCTGTATTGTCCATGTTAACAATGAGCCAGCAACCAGATCATGCCAAAGAACCAAAATCACAAAAGATCTCATTAGTCCTTCACTTTATTAATTAGGAGTGAAAGGGTTAAGGAAAAAACACCGAAACGTGAGATTTATATACTTGCATGTGCCTTTCCAACTTTATACAGACATTTTTCAATTGATCTGACTGATCCTCTTCAAAAGAGCTGCTGGAGTAATGAACCCATACCCACTTTCATGAAAGGGAATATTTCAGCAACACGGGTTGAAATTTTTGGCAATATGTCTACAGATCCAGAGCTTGAAATCTGTGCTGAGCCAGCAGATGGATTTCATAAAGCACTGTGCTCTTGTACAAACAAAGAAAACAAAATCAACCTCTCTCCCAAGTGCCACTAGTCCATGAAGAAATTCGCAGGTCTGAGATTTCCACATGCCCAAACTAATAACATTCAGTATTCACACAGACTCCTGAGAGATCTGAGATTACTTAAAGTCTGGCTACTCAACCCTTTGTCAGCTTTTTTATTCAGAATATAAAAATTCCGTACATTATCTGTGAACACCGCGGACTTCTAAAGTCAAGCTGTATAAACACGTATTATATCTTAACATACCAACACATCATTTCCTCCCAACCTTGGTTCTGCTGAAAAATGGTCCAAGTAACTCACAAAAATGTATTTAGATGAGACAGGGAGGAAAAAAAAAAATCAACAGATCTTCTCTACCTGCCATTTTGTTATTAAAGTAAGAACTCTGTGCTGATCTAGAATGAATTGAGAAGACACTTCCTCATACAGTTTAGATGTACAGTAGTATTACAGAGTTGTTCACATCTTATCTTAAAAAGACACTTATGCTGTAAAGAGAAACACAAGAAAAAATATTTTCTTTCAGTCTTTTAGCTTTGAATAACTCAGGGCACGTTGAAGTCAGCAGCAGCTTTTTGGGGCGAGTTGTTTTTCTTGAGTTTCTTTTTTTAATGCAGAAGCTGAGTAGCTAATACCACTCTAAAAAAGTTCTGAAAATGTAAAGGTTACTCTGGTTTAGGGAATTCAAATAAGCACCTTTTCTCACTTAAAATCTAATTTTCAAGCACTTCAAAATACTGAGATCATTAACAGAAGTCCAAGAATTCCCATAAACTTTGATGAAGAACAAAAGTATCATATTTTTTAAAAATACATTGTTGATAGTTTCATGTAACTTTCACACTTCTATTATTACCCTATATATTATATATTACAAACCTGAAACTGCTACATATCCATCTGTGGAGTGGAACAGAAAAGTTAAACATCCTAAAAACCACAAGTTTCTTGGCAGATTTCTTGTGCACCTACTACATCTCAACAAAATACATATGCATATGTTACCCTGACAGGTAATTTTACATGGTGGTAGATACTTGAAAGGTTATTTAGGTTATTTTTTTTTTCTGTATACAAACATAGGTCTCAGCTTATGGATTTTTTTTTCAATATACACTAAAATGTCTGTTAATTATACTATTTTACTAATCTCTGTTCTGCAGGAGAATTAGACTCAATGGACTGCATTTCAGGCAGCCAGAGGTCAAGAATAAATAAGGGAAAACCAGTGTTTCTCTGTTTCCACTAAAGTACTGAAAACACGGCTCGGTTTAGGAATAAAAAAGAAATTTAACAGAAGTGCTGTTGGTACATCTTTATCTTTGATTTTAAACGTGTAGGCACTTCAGAGATACAAAAGCTTTGGTGACATAAAAGCACTGATCTTACGGCGAAACGGGAAGAGCGGTTTAGAGTTTTCTGCAGAGAGCTCCTGCTGCCCCCGGGGAGCACAGCGGCAAGGTTCCAGCTCCCAGCTCCAAGGCGAGGTGCTAAATCAGGTTTACAGGGCCGTACAGGCGCTGCTGCAGCCAGCCCGGAGCACCTGGGCAGGGGATGCTGCGTGGCACCGCGCAGCACGCCCCGAGCCGCTCCCGGGGGTCTGGGCTGCGAGAGGCTGCGCACAGAGAGGGGCTGCTGGGCTGCTCGCACAGCCCCACCAGCCAAAATACGCTAAATCTGCCATTCTTTGCTCAGCAGGTCTTGGTGTTCTCCATAAAGGTGGCTGAACACTTCAGAAACAATGGGCAGAGACAAAATCTAGATTAACCGCTGAACAGCCGGCCCGAGGATTTAATACAAGAGCAAGTAGAAAAAGCCACATTTCCAGAGCCAACTGTCAAATCAAAACTGCAGTGTCAAATTAAGTTTCTCCACACTTGACATGACTTAATATTTGTTCGGTTCTTGTTCCAGTACCAACCCCATGGAACAGAAGCCCTGTAGAGATGCAATTTGCTGTTGCTGCAGTGGCAGCCCAAGTTATCTGGCAGCCTTGCACCACACTAAATCCTTTCAGGGCTATCAGTACACCAAGCTTAAAGGCAACTTTCTAGAACATGCATGAAACGTTTCTGCAGAAGCCAACAGTAAATGTTAAAAGAAAGAGCCTGGAAACCAGGATATTCCTAATGCTGTATGTTGAATTTTTTCTGAGGATTCAGTTTTCACAGAAGAAAACAAAGAAATAACCCTAAGAAAAAAGCATTGTTTTTCTCTCAGTAATATTTACATAAATCAAATGACATTTAAAAATTTATAAATGTAAATAGATATTTCTTTTCCTTGACCTACACTCAGACAAAAACCCCTGTCTCAAAATTCAGCGGCTCAACGCGAACAAAAGATCCTGAGGCCAATAACCTTATTTAATTCCATAGAAATAAAGACTTAAGCACATACACAAATACTGTCTTTTTTCCTCTCAACTCAGACATGTTCACATGAACTTAGATAATTTTACAACTGGAGGCTGCATTGTTTGCTCATTTTTCCATTGACTATAATCACGGTTCAGTCAACTTCCTCTGAACATTGGCAGAGTCAGTCTCAAGCTATTTAAAGGATTGGTACTTGCCCAGCACTTCTTTCACTCACAAATTGTCTGACCTATAAAAACACAACACATCAGATGTGCAAGGCAACACATAGGAAAGCTATTCCAAACTGGGCTGTTTTGCATTGCAGGAGCAGCACGTGGAGAAGGGAAGCTCCGAGATCACCCAATTCCCCCAAAGGCAGCAATTTGGGTTGTGATTTCAAAAGCACAAAAACACTATGGCCACCTTTGTAAGGAGGGATATTGCATGTTTATAAATTTCTCTCTCTCTCTATATATATATCTCTCAGAAATAGGTGTGTGCACACATATATATACAAAAATATATTTAAATAAATTTATATCCGCTTCCAAAAATTGGGCAAGCCAAGATGCTGCATCTTCAGCCTTCAGCACGTTGGACTGTGCCCATCCAGGAGCTACCAGTGAGGCTCCCAAGTTTTGTTTGGAGCAAAGTTTCTCCTGAGAAGGCAGCACTTTGATAACAATCTGTATCACCATCACTAAAGTTCAGCACCACCCAGGTGCTAAAGCTTGAAATAACTGATTTCTCCTAAAGTAATGGACTTAAATATTATTTAGGCAGAAACAGATTCTTTCCTGCACATATGTGATGGAAATAATCTACAAGTACTTTCATTTAGAACCACTCATGATGTAAAATTATTTCAGAGTGTGGCTTCATTCTAGCGTAGTATAAAAATTTATATTAAAGCTGACTGAAATATTTGCAAGCTGTAATATTATTCCAGTACCAAATCTTTTTAAATCAAACCCACTGCAAAAGAGACTGTTCCCTGATTATTCACAGAAGTAGCAAGCCATGGAAAGGTATTGTTGATCTTACAGCCAGAGGTGTATATAATACTTGCAGCAGATGAGAAAGGATATCCTGCATGCAAACAGCTGTACTTCTCCTTATCACAAAGTCACAAAGAAGTTCTTCATATTTTACAGAGTTTTCCCTCTGACAAATATGTCCCTTTTCTAGCAAAAATCATGAGTCCTTTTATAGAAAACCTGGACACGGTGAGTTACGCCAAGTTTAACAACGTATCTTTAATATTTACTATACAGCCACTTAACTGAATATCCAATTATCTAGTAGGCAAAACCCAACATTTCAAGCATCACAATTAACATTTTAACTCTTTCACAGCTTCAATAAAATTGCCTTCTTAGTTAATGGAGGCAACCTCAACACTAAACCTCTAAATCACCTTTTAATACAGAGGGTTTCACACTTAACACACCCACAAGAAGTCACACACTTTTGTCATTCAGAAAGTTTGACCAAAGTTGCTTTAGACACCACAGCAAAAACAGTTTCTATAAATCTCGCCTAGAAGACAGAAACTTACATAGCTGCATCAGGCTCAAAGGGGTTTATTTACTTTAACTCTTAATAAATTCATACAACCATAGGCCATACAATCATTAAGGTTGGAAAAGAACTCCAAGATCAAGTCCAGCTGTTAAACCAGCACTAGAATATCCCCAGGTGCCACATCCACACCCCTTCTGAACACTTCCAGGGATGGTGATTCCACCACTTCCCTGGACAACCTGTTCCAGTACCTCACAACCTGTTTAGTGAAGAAAGTTTTCCTAATATCCAACCTAAACATCCCCTGGTGCAACTTGAGGCCATTTCCTCTGGTCCCGTTACCTGTGAGAAGAGACCGACCCCCACCCGTCTACACAGCCTCCCTTCAGGCACTTTTAGAGAGTCATAAGGATCGCCCAGGATTCCTGGAAATTGCCCAAAACATCCAAGGAAGCTGGGCAGTGCTATGGGAGTGTTGTGCCATGAGAAAAGGCTACTATGCCCTTAAAAAATGTCTATTCAGCACATGAAGAAATGGTGGAAACTGGGATTCTGTAAGGATCCCCACTGCCTTGGAAATGGTGGGTTTGGGCTGCTTTTGGTTTGGTTGGTTTTGTTTTGGTTTGGTTTTCTAATTATTATTATTTTTGTTTGGTTTGGTGGGGTTTTTTGAAGAAAAGGCTGTGTGCTTTGTTTGTTTGGGTTTCAGAAAGGGAGATTTGCTGCCCAGGTCTGAGGCAAAAGGAGATGGTCTCAGCAGCTCCCAGCAGATCTGCCTATGGGGAATCCATAGCAGACTCACAATCCCTGAGCTGTGCCACTGGAGAAGCCCTTTCCCAGCACCTGGACAGGGTGGGTGGTTCACAGAGCGATTATAACCCATCAAACAGGCTCCAAACCACAAGAAAAGGAGTTTTCTGTAGAGCAGGAGAGTTGGTGGCTACCTCAGGCAGTCCCTCATTGCCACAGGACGCTCCTCAGGGCGGGCAGTCTCGCTCACATTCAAATATCCCAAACGGAGACATTTCCATGTTTCCTTTTATCCCTCTGGCCAGAAATATTAAGTTGTTGTTGTCTGGGATTTGACAGATGACCTCACTGAAGACAGTCGTTACCATTTATTCTCCCTGGTTTCTATGAAAAAGCTTAGTTGATGGAAGCTTTGCACTTTGCTTTTGTTTTATTTTAAATTTATTCTGTTAGTAATCGACTCCTTGCTGTCAGCTGGTGGCTGCAGAAGAGTTGGATTTTAAGAGGAGCAGCAAGACATGCTCGAGCATGTGACAGGCAAAGCACACTGATGGGCTGCGAGATGCAAGATTTTATGAAAGTCAGAATTATGTTCCAGCAGAGAACTTAAACTTTTATATCCTCCTAGCAATTTCTCAAAAGGAGTAATACTTATATAAATGTAACAGCTGCCCACACAAAAATTAAAGCAGCGATTGCCAGCACATTTCACTTCATCTATAAAGGTGCACACAAGGTAGCAAAAAGTTTTGTACATATATTTCTCAGGGAAATAAACTCAGCCCAAAAGGAGCTTTCTGACTTCTGAAGACACTTGCTGTTCCTGGAGAGCAAACATCAGGCTTTACAGCTTTGGGAATAAGCTATACATTATGTCCCTGGAAGCCAACACAGCGTCAGCCAAGTGATCCTGTGGGTTTCCTGGGGGAGTATACAAACACAACAACAACAACAACAACAAAATCCACTAATCAGGAGCACTGGAATTTGACAGGAACAGCACAGCTTCCTCCCACTAGTGACGCTGATGGATGTTTTCTGTACCAGAACTGTCAGTGACTAAAGAGGCTTTAACGTGAAGGAGCCTTTCCAGCCCTGCTTCACATTATCTGGGAAGGCTGGCACTGACTGACGAGCGAGTCAAATATTACAAATGATTGACATCCCTAAAACAAGTTCAGGGGTGGGGCTCTTCAAAGAGCTGCTGGTGGGAGCTGTTTTAGCTCTTGGTGCAGTGACTGGCTTTGCTGCTCAGCTGAGGGGACAAAGGGCTCCTCCTCACTGCTGGCACCAGCCCTGCCCTCGCTTCCCAGCCCAAGGAGACCAGAAATAGTGACACTGGCATGGGTCCCTGAGGTCGTGAACAGACATTCTTGATCTAGAATGTTGATTGCTACACATACCAGCATCATGGAAAAGAAAAACAAGTTGGGAAAAAGACAAAAGTTGATCTGAAACCAGAGGCAGAGCAGAAAAAGCACAAAATTGTAGGAGATTTATTATCTTTGTCATGTCCTATTTCCATCCCTGCCTGGTAAACACACTTGTCACCTCCAGTGCCTTTCCTCTGCTTTCTGAGCAGCACTTGGCTTTGCCTTCTCTGAGAAAAACACACAAGCAAGAGATAAGAAAAAAGTTATTTCATACTTTTTATATTCTTCTCAGTTCCAAGTGAATGTCCAGCCCTGAGGAACTGTCTGCAGAACCCTAACCCCTAATGTTGCACAGACAGCACCATGCCACAGCCAACCTGCCAGCAGGAACTCAGGTTTCCACATTTCAGTTCAATCCACAGAGACTGTGCCACAATTTATGGCACAATCAGCACCGCGTGGCAAAGGTGCTTAAATTCCTTGGGGCAAGAGCCACAGTAAGAGTGAGTATTTTGGGCGAGATTAGCACCTGTTGCAAATAAAAGTGAGATTTATACTTGCTAAAAGTCTAGTCTACTGAGGAATAAAATAAATTTAATATTCAATTAAGGAAACAAGAGCTTAATTTTAGTACAGATGAGGAGCATGACGTAAACCAGAGCATCCTGCCATCCATCATGGTTAGGATGATTTTAATGGATCTTTAGAAACGCTTATGAAACCTATGAATTTCTGGGCACTACTTCAGGATCAGCAATAAAAAAAAAATCATTCTCTAGTTACCTCCTAAAGCAACTTAGCATACCATGTATGATGAAGAATTATAGTCTGCTTGAAGAAAGATATTTAACTCCTTACAATGCAGCAATAAAAGAGGCCTGATCGGAGATGAAATTTGAAAGCTTTGAATCTGATGGGCTTTGACAATAACCCTTTGCAAAGTATTATATTTTTATTATTTTTTTCCTTTTCAAAATGATTGTTTTCCCACACACTTTCTAATATGACCATACAAGCAGAAAATATTTAATATTTCTTTCCAATTATGACAAATTTCTTTAACCATTTATTACAGCGGAGAAGCCTAGGCCAAAAAAACCACTATAAATCACATACTTTGCACTATCTCCGTCTCAAGAAGCTATGTCCAGAATCAGAGCAGGATGACTGCTCAGAAGGAGATCTTTTTGTAGTCAACATGCATCCCCTACAGTCACTTGTACCCACACACCCCCTCTTCTCAGAGGAACCATCCTTCTTCCTCTGCTGCTTTAACCTCTCTTCATATTTACTATGCTCTGAAGAATTTTAATAAATATTCCATGTCGTATCCATAAAGCAAATAAAAATGATTAACTAACAGTCAGCACAAATGCCTCTAAAGCAGCATGCTCTCCTCTTTCATGCACGATCATCAAGTTCAATACCATGATAAAGGTTAAGTTTATTAAGCATTAGAGAGAACTGAGTTCTCATCATTCAACCCCTCCTCCCCCCCCTTTTTTTTTTGAGAAAGTGAAATAAAAGGAGGTGCACAGCTAAATGGTGACCTTTAGAAGTACTGTCTTCCTATGGGAGGAAATGTGCTGTATTTGATTGTTACCTTTTAGAAGATTAATTAGTCTGGCATGCTAATTGATATTTTTTGGTAGGTGAGAACAATCAAATAATTGGTTTCCCTTTAAAGGAATTATGTAATAAATGAAATCCACAGATGAATAACTGCACTTCTCTATTATAGCAATATATTTGTTTTATGTTTAAAAATGTGTCTTAAAAAAAAAAAGCAAAGCATCCATTTGGGTAAAGTTATCTGACAGCATTATGTGGCACAGCTTTTTCAGACAGCAAGTCCTCCACGGATTTACATCACCAAACCAGATACACAATAAAGGTCTCCTGTTTAACAGGGTGAGAGATGTCATCAACAGAAAGCCCAGCACATCTCAGATCTGCATTACTGCTTGTGCACCACTGCTGCTGTCATGCAACTTCCCCACAAACACAACAGCCCTGAGTCTGTAAAAAGCCAGCACTGCTAAAACTGCTGGTGTGGCTTGGCTTTTACTTGTAACAGTGCCTGTGAACGCAGGCGTAAGGATCTTTCCCATGTCTGACCTTCAGAAATCACACATCAGTACGCAAGGACACCCTGCACATGCTAATGAAGGTGCCGGACAGCGCGGTCAGACCTGTGACACGCCACAGAGCTGCCACAGTTCGGGTATCACCCGCGGCAGCAGCTGAGCTCCGCGGCCAGAGCTCCGGGAACGCAGGGCAGCCACGCAAGGGCTGGTAGCAAAGCCCTCTCCCACTTCAGCCGAGTGGAGTAACCTCTCTGTGCAAACACGGGCAGTTCCTGTGTCCTGCAGACCCACAGCCGCGGAGCGGGCCTGGGCGCGCTGGTGGCGCGTACAACCCACCACAGGCCACCCACACCACGGGGATTGCTCCCCACGTCCTAGAGCAAACAGGGGCTGGGTCACACACTCAGTACCTCCTTCCTACAGCACCAGAACTGCCCTCTACAGACAATGGACAGTCCTTCGAGAGGCTACACCAAGGCTTATTTGCCTTGTACCTGAGTTCAGGCAACACTCCAGCTCTCGCCACGTCTGTCGCAGAGCTATCGCAGACTGGACCTCTTCAATTTTAAGCCTCCATGGCAATACTTCAGCCTACCCAAAACACCCCAGAAGAACAAGCTCCTAAATGAATACAAATGAGGTGTTAGAAGGATGATACAGTTAAATGATGACATCTCTAAAACCCCAGTAGATGATGGTTTTTTCAGCAAGTCAGCAATTCTGGTAACGACCGCGGGAGGCTCAGCCCAGATGCACACAAGCAGGAAGCTGCTCAACTGGGACTGGCAGTGGGGAGTTGAAACAGAAGAGGAAAACCTGCCTACCTCAGCCAATCGGGCCTAAATGGAAGTAGTTTATTGCTCACTAATTGTAAAGTGGGAAGAAGGGGTCAACCAACCAGCCTCATCCCTGGTGCTGACGGAAGACAGAAGTACAAAGACTCAACTGTGATATTTGGGGTTCCTGGTAGCATAAATACAAATCCAATTTGATGGGTTTATTGGACACCACATGGCTCCTTGGACTTCTCCTAGGAAAGGTCACTAGTTAGTGGCCAAACTCTGTTAGAGTGCCTCTAAACATTTTGGGAAGGACAGTGTTGGAATCTGTGAGCCAAGAGCGCCCATTCTGGTGTCACACAGTGAAGGAGGCAGTAACAGAATTTGAGTTTGGAGACTGAACTAGATAACTTGTTGTTATTTTTGGAAACCAGGAACACAATTAGAAATGAATTCTTTATTAAATGAGAGTGCCCTTCCTATCTAGCGTGTGTTTGATTCAATGGGCAAGAGGGTCTCAAAACAAAGCCCCCAACAAAACCCCACGGCACTTCTTTTAACAGAACAGTGGATACTGCAGTAGTTGTACAACGCACAGGAGCCCCAGCAGGACAGACATACTCCCCAGATGATTCCTTCAGCCATGGTTCATGCAGATCAGTGGGAAAGGGACGAGGGGGAAAAGGCAACCTGAGTTCAAGTCCAAACTATTTGTATGCCCCGACGAGAATCCTTGCTGGAAAGTAAAACAACTGTGCACAAATTGAGGTTTGTTTTTTTTCTTTTTTTTTTGGCATTTCTGTCAGGAAACAGCTCCAAGGCCATGGTTGCTTTTCTGCTCAGGCCTATAGAGCAGCTGAGATACTTTTATTGTCTTTTATTTTTAAATTCTCCTCTAAGCAAGCTTTTGACTGCTGGGATCTCACTTCCTTGGCTTTGGGAAGCTAAATCTAGACAGTTTTGTTGATAAGGAATGGCAGAATGCAAGCATTGTGACAGGAGGAGGAGGACATTTCCTAAATGAGAGGTATGCTTGCATCAGGTACAAAGGACAAGAATGTATATTGATGACTTTTAAACTAGAATTATACTGACATTATTTCACTCTTTCCATAACTGGAAACGAGGAGTAAGATAAATTTTACAGCAGCAGATTTTCCCCACGACTTCAACAGAATTAGATTAAATTAATGTTTCAGTTGTATTTAATCTAAATTTTTGTCTTCTAAGCTGTAGGCAAATGGTTTCTAATCACTATTTCTGTACAATCTGATGTTAAAGGTTCATCAATTTTGTTTCCCACCAATATGATTAAACTCTTATTCAGGCAAGAAAACATTGTTAGTAAGGAAATCAATTTCTTTTAAAACTCTCTCATGTACTTCCATTTAATAGATTCTTCAACCAAAACAGGAAAGAATCACTGGTCCTGGAGTTATTTTCTAGCTTTATGCTGAGCTGTGAGATTGTGATGTTTCTCCTCTCTAATTCTACCTGTCCCAGATTAGCACCATATAAAACAATAAATCTGAATTTCCTCCTACACAACTCTTAAAAAATAAGGAGCTGTTAGAACCATAAACTGACAAATAGTGCAATTTTAGCTTATTTAATGAAGGACAGAAAGAATTTCTACATTAAAAAATGTAACTCCAATTAATACCCAGAATAAAACACCCCGTGCTATTATCAAAAAGTCATAAAACATCTGGGGTTAACAATAATCTGGCAGGAGAGTACAATATATAGCAGAAATAAAATGCCTTATTGCCGTTCATCATTTTCCATCTCTACAACGCTACTGCCCTCACACATTAATTACAGATATTAGACAAGCAAATTGTATCCCGATGCCCTGGAAGGCTGGCACTCCAACAGCTGGAAGAGCCAAAAAAATAAACATTAAATAGGTGAGATTGTTTCCCTTCCAGGTCTGCCAGCAGCGTGATTTCACAACATCCCAGTGCCAGGCCTTTACCTTCAGCTGTTCTTGTGAAATATTTCCCCCCACAAGCACCTTGTGCATTCCAGCTCGCTCTAATAGGTGAAGGAGTTTTTTGGGTGAGGCAAGGGGAATTCAGGGGCTCCTGACCCTGCTGTCAGACAAACCAGTAAATCACCTGCCCGCAGCACAACAAGAGGGAACTCTGCCACTTGGAGTTAATTCGTTTGGTGTAAAGGTACAATAAACATACCAGAGGAAAAAATCAGTCTGTTACATTAATATCTACTTAATTTAGGGTAGATGCACATTTTAATGTGAGGCTCAAGCACCACGACAGGTAATGAGGCACTACTATTGCACCAGCTCTGGTGGAGAAAGCCCTTTTTGAAAAAAACCAAACCAGTACAGGATTTCAACCCCAGCCATCAGCCCTGGTGCAATGCCACAGCTTTTCACACCCTTAGAGATTTTGGGGCCTTTCCCCAAATAGCCATATCTGGTTTGGGAAGAAGGGAGAAGGGACATGCTCTCCATTCTGCCTCCTTAACAGAAACCCCTTGGGCTCAGCTGGAGCCTGATTTTAGGGAGCTGGCTCCAGCAAGCCAAATTCTGAGTGGGAAGGAGACTGGAACACATCTCTCCAGCCAGTTCATTCACAAGTGTCCCTTCTGCACCGGTAAAAGAGTGAGGACAAGGACTCTCTGTCACCCTGTGCTGCCCTGGGTGACGATGGTCACCTCTGAGCCTCACACAAACATTTGCCAAGAAAAAGGTATTTATTCACAAAATGACAGTCCACCCTGGCCTGCTTAGCAACAGTCTTCCTCCTCTGTGAAGCATTAATAATATATTCTTAGCTACTTTCAACAACACCACACCTACATGACAACATATTTAATTCCTTAGAAAAATAAACTCAGCCTCCAGTGAGGATAACTTCGTAGCTCCTCAGCAGACACAGGGTTTTGACAGCTCAATGGTCATAAACAACCACAGGTTTGAACAAAAGATAAAATACTTGTGTGGGCCACCATTTCTGCCAAGAATTTCAATGAAAAGTGAGGAACAGCGAAGAGAGAGGATAAAATACTGTAGCCTTGAAGCAAAAGAGGTCTGCAGACAATAGTGGCCTGAAAAGACGGGGAAACTATCAGGATATGTCACTAGGCATAATCAACAGCCAGACAAGAAACAGCCAGATTTCAGAGGAAATCCTCCTTCTGTAGAGGTTTAAAGGTGACAATAAAGCTTAAACTGTCACAAGCATTTGATTAGTATGTTACAGATGGAATTTAAAACTGGCAGGTTAATAATGAAGAACTCCCCACGGTACCTGACTACCATTAATTCTTCTTCTCCTTTACCTGGACCAATTAACCTAAATTCAGAGTTTCCCAGCACCTGACAAAATACAGCTGCTGAAAAACAAACAGCTTTTCCTAGAAACAAATTAAATATTTATGCCATTCTATTACGATGTAAACACTTCCACATTATTTTCTAGCTGTAGATCAGTGCCTTCACTGCAAAATTTAATTGTGCACTGTTCCTTGAAAACTGCTTAAAAGTGTGTTTTAGAAACTGTTCGTGGAAGGTAGTAAACCATACTTAAAGTCACATAAAACTTATAATCATTGTTGCAGCCATTTTAATACTGAAAAACAACTGTGCAGAAGTCGAACAGCCTTTGCTAACACCACGCATGCCCTTTCAGTTCCTAATTAGCTGATAATACTCCGGGTGCCTGTAATGCACAATTCAAATGCCTTGCTTACCAAAGTGTTTAGCATTCTGCAAATAAGTCTTTATACCAATTAAATCCCTTGGTATTATTAAAATGCTTCCATACTGTTGTAATAACATAGGATAACACAGTCAATGCTACTCTAATCGTGCGGCTATTCTTTGAGTAATTGTGGGATTTATGAGTAATCATTGCTAAGGATACGCTACTATTCAGTACTGAGTACACAAAACCTAATAATACCTTTCAAATAAATTTGATTTATGTTACAGTATCTTTTAAGTGTGGCATGTACACTAAAAAAATCTTCCCGAGCCACTGAGAAGCAGTATTTTATAGTGCCGTAATTTACTGTAGCAATTCCACAGTAATTTACAAGCACAGTAATTTAAAAGTGTATGCAGACAACAAAAATCTATTTTCCTTCTCAAGATCTGAAAATATTGCTAAATATCAGGTTCTATCCAAGAGAAAATTATTGTTTTTCATAGTCTCTAGAAAAGGCAAATTAAGAGAGATTATTTGCTCACAGGAGACTTTCAGGGAAAACTCAGGAATGAGTCGAGAGTCCCTATCAAATAAGCCAGCAAGTCAAGAACCTGCATTATCTCCACAGAAATATTTAACAGCAGTGATTTATAGTTTAGTCCAGTTCTAAACTTTTCTGCTGAAACCATATACAGTAGGAGAAATACTTCATTCATCATCAGAGTAACTAAATCCATTTCTTATGTAATAACACATAAACCCACTACCTTATTACTTGAAGAATTTATCTTACTCTTACCTGAACAAAAACCTAGGGAGCTGCAGAGCAGGGAGCTCCTACTATCTAAAAGATTAACATTTAGAAATTGGCAGGAGCTCTAAAGAAATCAGTAGGACTTTCAACAAGTAACTTGACATGATCATATACTAAGCTAAAATAAAGAACAAAATTAAAAACCAGCCACTACTAGAAAACGTCAATGTAGAATAGGAACAGAAACATTTTAGAGAATTATTTAATTATTAACTTACATATATGGAGACGTTTAAAATGATTTTCACACACAGGACTAGTCAAAACTGCAGAAGTCAGTGTAGCAAGGGAGAAACACAGAGGGATTAGATCACTTCTTCCAGGCTGAATTAGCCTCAAAATTCCTTCACCTGTAGCTAATATAATGCCCCACCTACCCAAATCCTTCCAGCCTTTTACTTTTCACTCCTGGGAACAGCTGAGACAAGTGTCAAGGAGATCTCCACGTGTTCAGCCTCCTCCCCATGGAGCACAGGAGGACTGGCACAGCTTCCAACGTGGGACACGAGCTGTGCTCACCAGGGCAGGCAGAATTGTCACTATGGGATGCACAAGGGAAAAGGCAAAGGCCAAGTACTGGAATCAGCACCTCGAAGAGACAGACACACACCCCCCTTTCAGACACCTCAGGAGCACTAACCCAGCTACACCAGCAAGGGCTACACTTGCATCCTCATCACCTTGGGAAGTTCCATGTTTTTCCCTTATTTTAAGAATACCATATCCGTAACTGTTTGGGGAAAAAGAATAATATTTTTTTAAACTGCGTATCTGTGATGTTCATTTATATTAAAAAAGGAAAGTGTGAGGATTCTGCTAAGCAGCAAAATATCTGGCCAAAAAAAGAAAAACTGGACATACACAACTACATTAGAAAAAGGTTATTTGTAAAAATTATTCTCCAAGATATCAATATTTATACATTACATACAAAATATAATAAATACGAACAGAGAAAGGAAGTGAAAAATCACAACAAGCTGCTACAGATAAACAAATCTGTTTGTTTTTTCCTTCAGAAGACATTGGTTACTCAGGCGAAACACTTTATTAGCAAATCACGCCAAAAAGAGAAGCCTAAATATTCCAGAGATTAATAGCAGCTAAACTGTTGCTCCTGGTCTCCTGCCCAGTGAATGCTTTTCTAAAGCAACAACAATATTACTATGCCAACCATTACTACACAGCATTGGACTCCACCTCTTCCTTTTTTAAAAAGCAAATTACCCACACACTAAAAAAGAGGCATTTACTGATTTTATTAAGTCTCAATCAGATGGACAAAGCTCACCCAAAAGGCATTAGAATCACCAAGTGAAGCCAGGCAATCCCACGTTAACAACAGCATTCGGCAGCATCATAAAGGAATTTATTACAGAAAAGAAAAAGGAATCTTGGCACAGAGATACAGCTCTACACAATTAAAATACTAAGATAAGAACAGATGTGAAAAGCTCTTCAGAAAGATAGTCGTTCTCAACAAGTCTTTAATGGAAAATCAAATTCTTATTTAGTGCACCCAGAACACATCACTAAATACGTTGTACATGAATTGACACTGTGCCTCAGGGGCAGCAGGTTACTGCTAAATAACAACAGGATTTCCACCCAGGGCAAGGGCCTCAAATTGCACATTAAGTATCAGGTCACAGATGTGACTTCACTCAAACTGGGGCCTCAGCATGGGAAAAAAAGAAAATCCTCATTTTCTTAGGATGTTGAAATTGTGTTGTTTGAATGCTGAAGGTTTGTTTTCTGACTTTGATCAGAAGCTTTCCTAAAATTTTCTCACATATAGATGTGCCATGCACTCTACAAGCACCTTGTAGAACTCCACCATTTTTTTGCAGCATTCTTAAAAAATTATAGCATACTAAATGTTTTTTTTCCCCCAACTATGTAAAATGGGGGGGAAAATAATTGTTTACATAACTTGTACAAGTATTTTGCATACATGGAAAGAATTTGTTTTAGCAAAGTAAATATCTGCAAACATCAGATTCCAACCCATTTCTTTACATCCAGGTATCCAGGGAATCGAGTAAGGTTTTTTCTTTTCTGTTGTTTTTATTACGTGGATTCTTTAATATGTGAGGCACGCAAGCACAATTTCATTAAACTAGCGAAGAGAAAGGCAGAGGCACCAAATTGGTACAGTTAGAAGGCTCAGATTAGTAATTTATGACAGCCAATCTAATCTTTTAGTGGCAAAGTAAGTACAGAAGATTGTATGTCTGAACTTTTTCCTGATGCTTCATTAATCTACTTGCTCGCATATATCTAAATCGTGCTGTCAGCATGTGCCACATCCTCAGGCAGAGGAATACGGGAGCAGCCCTACCTTTGCATCCACAGGAAAAATGCCACAGTGCTTGAAAGTGATCACTTGCAATGAAAAACTTCCTCATTAGCCATTTTTATGGAGCAGACACCACTTGGCATCATCGCCAGCACCTCTGCCTGTCCACACCTTTAACTTCTCATCCTGGAGTTAGAAGATAAACAACCTTTCTCTGCCTTCCAAGCTGTCACTCTGAAAGCCACCCATGGGCAAAATCACAGCTACAGCAGGAAGTCATTAAATAAATTAAGTGCATGCCACGACCCATCATTTGATCAATGTATATAAAACATGGGCAGCAAATAATACAATAAACTGTTTAAGCCCCTTTATCTTAATTTACATTTACTTGTCTAGTATTTAAATTACTTTTCTTTTCTGCAGGACCTGGGAGTGATCATTAATATTATATTTAATTTGTGTATGCATTTTAGCATCATGCAGAAACACAAGGTGCAGGAGAGCAATATGCCAAACACAACATCTTGAAAAATTTCAACCTAATTTAACCGCGCCGATTTTTTGGATGAAGTGTAGATCTCTGTTAGGAATCTATTGGCAATTCACTTTAACCAACAGCTTCACACAACAGGAACTTACTAGAGGAAGGTAAAATATACAAAGAGTAACACAGAGTCTGAGAACACAGAAAATTCTCCTTTGGGTTTTGCTTTTATCAATGTAGCTGATAACAATTAAACCTCAGAAGCTGCATGCCTAAACAACACAGTGCAATTTATTTTGATTACAGAGTTTGTGTTTTCATGTGTAACCCGCCAGTTAACAGGCAAACCCAAAAACCATACATCTCCTTGGTAACAAACTGAGCCCAGCTCAAGATCTGAAAACCTCTCTGTCCCCTCGTGTCACTTGGCCAGGGATGGCAGCCGAAGGGCCCTGGGTGCCACCACCCGAGAGTTTCCCCTGGAGACAGGGGATGGTCTCCGTGTTGGTGTATGGGACAGCCAGGCCTTCCCAGCTGGAATCAGCATACACTTCTGACAGTCAGACCACAAACCTGCACCCAAGGATTTTGTCATGGTTCCACTGCCCTAATTCCAGTGTGCTTTGGCACATCCCACACCCCAGCCACTCCAAGGCTTGTCCAAAGGACAATTCCCACTCTCTGGCTTTTCCCCGTGGATGTCTGGTGTTGGCTGTTTGTGCTCCTGCAGTGAGTGGCAGCTGATGAACATCTCCCTAACTGCACCATGGGAAACTGGATGGAAGGAACCTGTTATTGATGGCACAATACATTATAATGGAATTTTATATAGATCTTATGGATTTCTTCCCCCCTTCACCTACGAGCATTATTTCAGAGAGAGGTTTAAGCAAGAGTCAACCTGACTTGTGTTTTAATCTCTCGACTATGACAATATAATTAAGCTGTGAATGATATATCAAAGTGCCATACACAAAGATGAATTGACAGGAGTAATTTTTACTGCTCAGAAGCCTTTGGTTTCATATATCATAATATCCTGTAAAGCAAGCCCATGACATCTGCTTGACTGTAAAAGCAATAGCTCGGTACAAACCTCAATTCATCCTTCAAACAGGCATTTGTGCTCCCTGCTTATTATCACCACTACCTGCATTACTGCAGTTAGAACCTGCATCATTCAATATTTCATTTCTTTATTAACTCCTTACCACAAACACAGGGCAGAACGTGCCATATTCCTGTATGGCAGTGTTTCATATGAATGCTCAACAGATGTTTTGCTTCTTTTGAAGGAGCTGAAGAACAGAATTTGGCATAGTGGTGGACTTGGCAGGACTGGGTTAATGGTTGGACTCAATGATCATAGAGGCCTTTATTTGAATGATTCTATATCTGGTTGGGACCCACACAGACCTCCTTTTTTTTTAAATTTTTTTTTTTAGTAAACAAAAAGAAAGGGAAGATTTGTATTCAAACTCTCACTGCTTCTCATTTCACTTCCTGTTGAGCTGGAGAGGATCTTAGTTTTGTACCTACAAGAATGAGAACCTCATTTACAGCTAGGATCCTAAGGCACTGCTGTAATGCAATTATTATTATCATCACCATCACTATCAGTCCAATCAATCTGACTGTGTGCTTCTAATGAGTTCGTGTCCTAGGGCAGTTAATGTTCATGCTATTTTTTTGGTGGATTTTTATTGTTAAATAACCATTCTTTGCAGCAAATAAATTGAAAGCCTGATCAAAAAAAAAATTAGTATTTAGAGAGCAACTATGAAAAATCTGATTATAGCAAAACATTATCAAGAAGAGCAGATTAACCTAGCTCATTTAGGGGGTGAATTGTATTTTCTGGGTTAAGAGTGATGACTTGGCCAAGAGGCAATTTCCTTACATCCTTGCTTCTTCTGTAGAAGAATAAAATAATTTCCTTGAAATAAATAAATTATACAGGAAAGATTAAATACACTCCCACAGAGGCCATGTGTAGAAGGAATGCTTGCTATTTAAATGGCTGTTTTGGCAAAACAGAAATTAGGAAGATTTGTTTTCTGCACATTCCTGTGAAATTCATTCCAGTAAATTGCCCCGCCTTCCTCTGAGAACACCAGGGACAATCCTTTCTTGGCCACCAGATGCCAGAGAACTTCCAGCTTGAAAAAAGAACCCAAACTTCATTTGTTCTTGTCTGATAAAATGCTCTGCTACAGAAGTCCCAGTTGTGAATAATCACCATCCAACCACATGAATCAGTCCTTTGTGTATGGATTTACAGGGATAGACTCATTGTCAGCTGCGTGTTTTCAAGCTTTGCATTGAAGCCACCATTTTCAAGGCAAGAATATAAAGAAAAGTGAAGGTGAAAACTTTTTCATTACCTTAGAAGACAGCCTATTACCTATATCACTTTCTCAGATATCCATCCATCCACACCTAATGAGTCCTATGATTTAGTCAGAACACATCCATAAAGATGATTCATGGCTGCTATGCAGCCACTTGATGTTAATAGCAAAGCTGATGTCTTAAATCACAGCTGTTTCCCTATGATAGCCAAGGGGCAAGGCAATACTTTGGAAAACACAGGAAAGAATTTATTAGAGCAACTCTACAAAAGCAACATTTACAAGAAAAATGTAAAGCAAAACATCAGGGTCGAAAGTATTATAACCAAAGCACTAAATAGTATCAGATGCTGTACAGTAATCTGCATATGTTAATATTGCTAAAAAATTATTATAGCTAGGTTAAAAACTTCTGTATTTAATTTTAATTTTATCAGTAATCATTTCTTGTTCTTCTACTAGCATAGTAACCCGTATATCCTTAATAACAAGAGGCGGGTAAAGTGTCATTCTTTCCTATGTTAGTAAGCATTTCACCACAACTGAGAAGAGTAAATTTCAACAAAACTAAGTCTGATTAAGTTAAATTAAAGTCTGATTAAAGTTAAAGAGATTTGCTGATGTTTAATTATATTGATTAAGGAACAGATAACACAGTATGTTAAGAGTACCAGTACTAAGCCAGAAAGAAACATCAAATGACTCAGTGTCTCCAGGAAAATTACTTACATCCCTCAATTTTAGCTGGTTACCAAGTTCTGCTGGATCACAGAGCAAAAAGGGTTTTACAGGGCTGAATCCTCACGACATACATCCCACTCACAGACAATTTGACCCAGAAACACTTAATTTATACAGGCTGCAGACTCTGGAGCATTGAAAAATATTATGGCTTTACAGCCAGGAAGGAAGGCACGCATGAGTAAATTTGGCATCACACAGAAGATGACAATTAGGCACAAGATACCCATCAGCTCTTGGAAATCTCTTAGCAGATTCATAGATAAAGAGATGTTGCAGCATCAAGCTCTGTTGAGAAATGGAGGCATCTTTAACTAGACCAAACAATCCCCAACATTTCACTTGCTTTCAGCAGGGCTCCAGTTACCTTACTCATCGCTATTAAAAACACTCAAATGAATCCAGCAGGATTTCTGAGAAAGCAGTGAATGGGCTGTGATTTTGCAAAGCACTGTCTGGTTCCTGCCTCCATTCTTCTGGCCAGTAATTTTAACAGTAGAAATACTCAACTCAAGTTCCCATTAACAACCAAATGGTATTTTTAACAAGGAATAGAACGACTGCCAAAAACTGGGGAGAAAAAATACGGAGACAAGAACAAGATGTGCATACACCCAAGCAAAGTGGAATAATTGCACAGATTAAGTAGGTCAACTACAGGTACAGATTTCTTTTAAGATGATCCAAAAAGGTATGAGAAATTGCATGTGAAGGCACGCTCCAAGAGCATTCCCTTCCCACATGCAAACGGGCTTGTCTTACTCAAATCAAGGGAGGCAAAACTGAAACCACCTACCCTAAGGAGCTTCCCCTGGAAAGCAGGTCCTATTTCCCAACTCGCTCGCTGGAAAGTAGCTGTGGAATAACCGGAGTGACGGCCGAGCACATGTCCCACAACTACTTCTTCATGATCTTTTTGTCAGGTGATTTGTAACCAGGAGCCTGGATTGGATAGGAAATTACCTTCTTTACAACTGCTGCCCAGTGTTGTGCATTGTAAGGAGCTGCTGTTCAAAATACAGGAATACAGCAACTGGTGCTTTCCTCGTGGGGAGCTCTGAAGTTTTCCATGACTATCTAGATTTGCAATGTGATTTTCAATACAAAGCTAAGCCAGTGTATCCAAAACAGAAAGGTGAAAGAAGGTCAAGGACTGCCCTGTTAAAAACAAGCCTTCCATTGCAGGAGGAAAGAGGGGTTACTTTTAAAAGGAAAAAAAAATTCTCTGGAAGAAATTGCTGATGACTCTTGGGAATCTGTGGATCAGTTTGGTTAGTGGGTTTTGGTGGAGGACATAAGAAAACACATGCAGATTTCCTCCAGTTGCTAAATGCACATGGAGATTTTTAATTCATAGATGTTTTCAGTTATCAGGAATCTTCTAACACTGTGAAACTCATTATTTTTTTCCTAATTTTTAAGAAGTTATTTTAAAAGAGAGAAGTTGGAATGGAATCAGCGAGGCTCAAGCAGGCCATCAGAAGAACCTCTCATTTCTGGAAGCGCTGAAACATTAGGTTTGTAATGAGAAACTGATGCCAATTCTAAATGCCAATCCTGAGGTTTTCCCCTTATCTACACACATGGCTCAAAAAGGAGGTGCTTCAGCACACAAGTTCAACAAAGCCCCTGGAAATCTGTGTTTGCCAGACACAGGAGCACTCACAGAACCCCTGACCGACAGCAGAACCCCAGGGAGGGGTCGGCACCACTGGAACATTTTGATACAAGGCAGTGTTAAATTGCCCTGTGAACCCCAGAGTGGGAAAACACAGACTCCTGAAGGTGCCTGGCTCGGGAAAGGAATGAAAAACTCAGAGCAGGGGAAAACCTCTCTCCTCCACACTCCACTCCATCACACACAACTCCTCTCTGAAGTAAAGCAGCCGAGAGTCTGAGGCAGCAGAACGAACACTCCCTGCTCCCTACCTGACAGCAGCAGCAAGGAGACATCGCTGTCCACGGCGTTCCTTGTTTGGAACTCCTGCATGGCAACGCTCACACACAAACTGCTGCCACCACACTGGGGTGGGAGACTCCTGACGCACGAAATCCTGCTTGTGTTGGCAACCCTGGCTCAGAGCCTCCGGGTGAGTGAAGAACACGATCTTACAGATAAGGATATGTATTAAATACAAAGGCACAACTTCCCATGGCTGCTAAGTTCCCTACTCCCATCTCCACCCAAATACCAAAATCTATTGATATTTAGTAACTGTAAACATGGTTTAGAGATCATTACACACATTCTTCTCCGGGGTGAATGGCAGCATTATTAGTGCAGGAGGAAAAAGAGACTGAAACAAAGCAAAGCAAACTACTGAAGAACAACCTGTCATTGTAAATTGATGGAGTTTTGGGACGATCCAGGAAAGTTCCTGAAGTTTCTTCCTCCTCTTTATAATGTCATGCTTCTAATTTACTTCATTTATATTAATAAACACTGGATTACACAACTATTAATCTAGTTGAGAACTGCACTAAAGCTCACTAAATCTGTCTCTAATTATTATGATTAATGGTGCAAAATGATCAGCTTCTCAAATTAACAACCTAAAGCAACTGCTATAGGATAAAAGATGTATTTCTTAGTAAACAGGCTCTTTAGTCTTTCTAGTTAATGAAATCTTGAGCACTCCATTCAGTAGGACTACATTCTAATTCACCATGACTACCTATTTACCTAGATTTGCATTGATTATGCTGCCATTATGTATTTATTTAAGATTAATTATTTTTAAATTGCACTAAAACTCTGTCTCATGCTTAGTATAACACACCAGAAATAGATCTTCAAGAGCTGACTGCCTTGGCCTTACTCTTTTTACCTCTGTATCAGAGGTTGGACTATATACTTTTTTTTATTACTACTCTTGCTATTCACCAATACTAATTTTCAAAGGAGAAGTTCTCCATTTAATACCTAAGCTTTACAAACCAGTATCTGAAATTTCAAATTAATTAAAAAAATTTTAAAAATAATATTATAGGAATTACTGTTATTACTGCATTTGTCCATTACTTTTGTGATTACTACTCCAAAGTCTGTTATTTTATGGTGGTTTTTAAAGAATATTAAAGCAATCTGATCACACAACCTACGTTAATTAACAGAGAGAGACTGCGAGGAGAGTCTTATCACACCCAAAAGGAAGTATCAAGTATTTTCAGTTCTGAGACCCTTAGATTTGGGTTCCTACACTGGCAGTTCTACCCAACCATCACTGAAGACAGTTGAGCCAAAGTCAACTCACAAATAGGATTAGAGAAAAGATGCTGAAAATAAGAAAACAGTGGTAAGCTCATCCTTTACCAACTTCAAACCAAAAAAAAAAGCTTCTCTCACCCCTTAAACACAAAGCATCCAGTAAGGACCACATCTACTACACCGATTTCCAGATGGGAAGACAATAACCTCCCCAAGCACCAAGACACAGTGTGAGGACTAAGAGGGAAAGAAAGCCGTTCAGTGACCTTCATGAGTGGCAGCTTCCTTTGCCATCAGACACACTGAATCTTCCGTGTCTTCTCTCCTAAACAAGGATTGATAGCTCTTGCTCAGTGTATTTTCACCAGCAGTCTTTTTTCTCCAACATCTCTCATCAGTAAGGCTTTTATTTTTTTTCCCTGTGAACTAAAAACATGAACAGCCCTGCATGGAAAATTAAGCCCTGCAGAACATAATGAGAAACTTTCCCACAGCTGCAGGGAGCCTAAGGGATTTTTCATTAAGAATTAGACTTCAAACTATACAGATATGGTCAATGCCATCAGGATGAAACGTGTCTCAAGAGTGGCAAAGAGAACTGATGTTTCTTCTTTGTCCTTCCTCATCACAATCCATTCCTAGGACCACTGGAATATTATTTAACATTGTCCTTCTATTGTAAATAACCAGCATAGTGGCCATGGTTTTTATTTCTCCTGCCCTTGTCTTACGGCATTATAATGTGCAATACCATTGTGGCAGTTGGTCTCCTACTACAGGTCCCACATTTCCACTGGGAATTTTTTGTGGGCTATGGCACATGGGAAAACTTGCAGTATTTATTCAGCAGATCCTCCTGAACCAGACATTGACTGCATCCCTCCATAGCACTGTCCCAAGGCAGATGCCACATATTTCATAGTCCCTGCAGGTCCTGTTTCCCGATTTGTAGTCAATTTATATCTATTCAGAGGAGCCTTTCTCTGACACAGGATTGAGAAGAAAATATAGAAGTGCTACTTTTAAATAGGTTTGAGGAGCTAACAGAACCTACAACACTGCTGGTGATGAACTTGCTCCCACTTGAAGATTCCTCTTAAAATTTTCAAATTACATGCCCAGTTTAAACAAGTTTGTGTTCATTGCTTCTGTCATCATCCGAGTTAATAACATTCATTCTTTAGCACACGTGAGTAACCAAGGCAGCAAAGATTAAAAGGGAAAGCCAATAGCTAAAACAACTGGTTTGGCAGCTAGCTGCATGGAAGAAACAGGAGTGGTTCAACCACGAAATTCTCACATATGAGTCTGGGAATGCCCTGCAGACGACTGCTTAGGACACACTACTGGCTGGTGGGTGGGAAACCAAAGTACAAGACTGTTTCAACATGAGAGGTACATTTGAATGTTCTTTCTTCAAAGCAATTGTGAAAGCCATGCAAAACCCACTCAGTTCTGCTTGGAAGGTTATTGGGAAATGGCAAATTACTCATCGCTGCGTGGTTTTCCTTCTGTTTCCTTGCTCAAAATGCCAGAGCTTGTAACTAACCTGAAAAATCTCGAAAATACTTCTGATACCTGAAAACCTCACCAAATGCACTCCTGACACGAATGCACTGTGATCACCCCTCTGTGAGATGAAATGTGAAGATGAAAAGTGAACAAAAACTCCTTTAACTGAAGGAATTGCACTATATCCATAACTAGGAGATATAACTCCAATTGAAAGTGATGGGATGTTGTTCTCTGCAGGTTCCTGAGCTGCAGAGGTGAGAGGGGCATGGAGGTGTTGCTTGTAATGCTGGAAAGCATCTAATATAATGCTGTAATTAAGTCTCATATAACCAATTTAAATATTTAAATTCCCCCCCCCCCTTTTTGGTTTTTTTGACTGATCCATTCTACAGAACATGGTTCTCACACATTTCCTCTGGGGAAAGAGGTAAAAAGGAAATTGCCAGTTTTACTCAGAGGTAATTGGGCTTTACTTTCTTTCTGAAACTATGGTTTCCTTCCCTTACTGTACCAGCAGAACTTGGAAGAACAATTTAATCATTTCTGTGACACACTGACTAGTCCTTTCACTTACTCTTCCTGAACTACTAAGAAATTCACATCACACTGAAGAGTAAAACCACCTGAATTTCATCTGCTTTCATGTCTCAACAAGAAATTTCACCCAACTGTATCCAACCAAAGTTACCCTGCAAAGTCTAGAGGGTTACTGATGTATTCCTTAGCTCAGACCGAATCAGCAAGAAGAGACAGACCCACCTGCAGATACCCTGGAGACTGGAAAACTGTGGTTTGCTTCTGCGCACGTGTAAGATAAACACAATTTGTGAAGGTGCTTATGTGTATAGGATTTCCTAAGGCTTCACGTGACACAAGTTCATAAAACACACTTGTGCCTGATGGCACCTATTATTTTGTATCACCACCACTCGCCTCTCCTCTGTTCCCGTGAATTTTCATTAAGGGAAGAAGATTCAAACATGTAAGGAGAATTTTAGTAGCAGCTGACTGGGTGAAGGGGATCTTGAATTGCAAATGTATTTGCCCCATTAAGACTATTTTACTAATGCCACTGTAAAAAGACAGTAATACCAGGTAACACTTCTGGAATGACATTCTTGCTTGTGATGGCTGTTAAAAATTGCCCCCAGAGCTAAATTTCACATTAGCAATTAAATTGAGGGGATATGGAATAGGAGTTTAAAGAAAAAAGCATACGAATGTTGAGAAACCCATTTAGATCAATAAACTTTAGAGTTACTAATTTAGTCATACCGAAACCCCCTTCTGTTTTATTTTGCAGCCTTTTGTGAGGCGTTGCCCTTATTTAGGTGCCACGCTAAAAAATATTCCAAATAGATGACAAAGTATCATGCAGGCATTGCTGCTGTGAGCACCAGATTTTGATCCGACTCCTCAGCCTGTAATGCAGAGAATTCAGGGAAAATACAATTTACTGCAAAGACAATGTCACACTGGGATTTGGACCTCGGAGCGAACAGGAAATATACATCCCCACCAGATTCCCAACGCATTCCATACAAAATTCTTGCTGATTGTAAAAAGAAAACTGTTAAAAAAAAAAAGAAAGAGTCAGTCTATAGGGTCCCAAATCAATACACTCCAACAATGTAATTGCACATGTCCACGTTCTCTACAGATAAATGAAAAAAGGGTCCATTTTGTTCTCACATCTGGGAGCCAATTAAGCCACATTCAAGACACTAGAAACTGCTGTGACATACAAAGTCTAGGACCAACAAAACCTTGAAGACTTTGGAATCTGTTCACACTGAGCAAAGTCAGTGCAAAGTTTCTTTTAAAAAAAAATAAAATTATCCTGCTAAATTTACATTATACAACTGTACCACGTGCCCACTGCTGAACAAAGAGAACTGACAAATGCTCAGTGCAAGCTTCAACACTTCACAAACAGGAATTTATTTTTGAAGACAAAGTCTTATACTATTTCCTGCCTTCAGGATCATATTCAGAGTTTTAAAACACACACCTTAGGTATCCCGAAGTCAGGATGAAAGGAAGCAACACCAAAACAGACAAAAGCCAAACATCTCTGAAATGGACAAAGCTTGCAATTCTCCATGCAGAGAGAAAATTACAATCCTTAAGGCAGAAATTGGTTAGATAAAGGATGCAAATAGTGAAAGACTGAAAAGTCTGGTAAAGAGTCAGAAATATCTCCTTGGTGGTCATAATCTGCATTTCATACATCTGCATTCTTTGACATCTCATAAAAACAAGAGCCTACTGTCATGATAACCTGGATTGTAGAGTAATGTACATATATTTCAAAAGAATAACAACTAATTTTTTTACAACCATCTTATGGCGTGCAATAGATTTTTACCTATTAAAAAAAGTTGGCGAACTGAGGATCACACATACACAAAAGTTCCTTGCAGGTATGTCCCTCTTGCCACACACAGCTTTCTCAGGTTCTCTATTTATTTTACTTATTTACTTTATTTTCTCTATTTTAGCCTTCTGACTTGAAGTTAAACTGTGTGTTCCACCTTGAGCTGCAGGTGGAGATTATGGCCTACCCACAATGAACTTCACAATATAACTTCTCACCTAGTTAATGAGAAATAAACATTTTTCAAAGAGGTAGATCACTCTTGTTTTTAAAGGAAGGCTCCCACAGACTGCTGAGACAATAGAGTAGAAGTCCTGCAGCATCATTATTGCCACACTTTCAAATCACAGGTCTTCAATTCTCTGATTAGGACACTTAATATCCTCTCTCCACCACCACAAATACTGTATTATTGAGATTTTTTTGAGATTTTTTTTTTTTTCTCAGAAAGCACTGGTTCTTAGGGAAAAAAACAAAAAAAAGGCAAGACATTTCTCAGAAATGAATTCTAAAAATCTCACTAACAGCTTTCACATTCTGGGGGAGCTGCTGAAGATTCCCATGTCAGAACTATAATGCTCGAGGTGGGTGCTCTCTCCCTTCACTTCCATCATCCTGTGGGAGAAAAAGGGTGGGGACTGGTGGGGAGTGAGGGAGCAACATTTCCTAAGCACCTCTAATTACAGGCACCACTATCCTCAAAGAGGGGTTTAATTGGCCTGATTCTTATTTTAGCCTTGTCAGTTCACTCATATTTAACAGTTACTGAAAGACATTATGCTGTTGGTCTTGAAATTACTTTTAGGCACCATTAGAAGCCTGGCGTAGGCAAAAATTCTTAATTTCATTTGTCACAAAGAGCGTAATGAAGTTACTTGTGTAAGAAAGACTCCACACTGATAAAAACAGAGGGGAAAGTGAAAACTCATCAAGTCACACTCCAAAATCTACAAATCTCCCACCAGTGAGGAGGAGCTCAGGCAGCTCAGGTTCACTGCAGCATCCCTGCAATATTTCAAGGCGATCACGAATCATCAGCTTGGGAAGGAACTGCAGATCTGACCTAATTCCTGCTGGCTTTGAGGTGCAGAGTGCTCCTCTACATCCCAGGGTAAACCCAAAACAGTGCCACGCTGTAGTATCAGAAACTATTTCTGGCAGAAATTATGCAGGTTTTGAAGCACCAGGTAGGGCCAGCATGGCCCAACCCTGGAAGAAATTATTTAAACATACACACACACAAAATTCTCCTAAAGACAACAAACTCAACGTTCCAGAAGTAAGCTGTTCTCTAGAAATCGTGAGTGCTACAGAAAACTACGTTCACATAAGCCTTAACATCACCTGCATGAAGAGGAGAACCTCTCTCATAATGGCCAAAGAGAGGAGACTGAGGCAGAATGTAAATCCTGGGAAACACACAGCATCCCAAAGTGCTACACTTGGCATCAGGAAAATGCTTGCTTAGAGTGAAAGCCTTGTGTGCTGCAAAATGCTGCTGTAATGGACAGTGGCAGAACTGAGTGGGATAATCTGAAAAATTCTAACAGACAGCCGTATGCTTTGCACAGATTCAATGTATTATTAGAAATATTAGAGTTTAGTTTCCTGCTGTCAAAATTAATACTAAAATCTAGAGGCAAAAGAAAAACATGTTTATGCCAATGTCAGAAAAAAGTTCTACCTTTATGCCTCCAGAGGATTTTTTAATTGATGATTTTTTTTAAAATTAAGCCATGCTACATTAGAACTACAGAAGACATTCTGAATCACTTTTTCAAAAAGTCAAACTTTCTAGTATATCACTAAGATTGTTACAAATTCCTTAAGAAATGCTGCACATCAAAATTATCTATTTAATAAAAAAAGCTTTCATCATAAGAATTAAAAATTTGAGTTGGAGATTGTTTTAACAGAGGAATTAAAATGAAAATGTGAGTACCACAAGAAAAACAAACCCAAGAATTTGTCAGTTCTTTGTTATTCAGCACTCAGGTTGATGTTATTTTTGAGATAAAGTTCCACTGTTCATTTATAAAAACTGCACATTTATCTTTTGTCCATATATTTATGACAGTTGGTGGCAAAGCAGATTATAATCTAAGTCTGGATTTCCTCTTGCATTTCACCAGTAAGTCCCTTCTGCAAATGGTGGAAAATTCTCTCTAAAATCTGAACTTGCTCTGACGAAGTGAAAGTTGGACCCATTTCCTGGTGATGAGTAAATGAAAGGCACAAATGCAGTCAGCTGGATTCAGGTCTGCACACAGTTATTCTGTGGCTGATCTTATCTCTGCTTAATCCTCTTAGAATGAGATTTTATGATGTAAAAACACCACAAAGTTTTTTGAAGTGGAGTTTTACTTGCTAACACTGATAGGGTTTGGAGGTTGATTTGAACTTGTAATTTTTCTGCTGCTTTCTCTCGATATTGTTATTGTCACCCTTCTTTTTTTATATTCTGTGTTTACTTGTACCTATCAAATAATATGGTTTTACTCCTTTTTTTAATGCTAATTCAGACGTTGCAGAGTGAAAAAAAAGCACAATCCTGACTTTTCTAAGTCTAGAAGGTTGTCCCTTATCCTGTATGAATACAACAAAGGGCCAAGGATAGAGGCAGAACAGAATCATGGAACAGTTTGGGTTGGAAGGAGCCCTCAGAGATTTAGTCCAACGCCCCTACAATCAGCTCACAAAGCACATTTTGGTTAAGCACCCTGAAGGAGAGCTTGAACTGTGAACAAATAAATTCTGCTTACATTCTACAAAAAGCGAAAGAGATACTACAGATTATTTGCTACAAGACAAGACATCTCACAGGATTAAAAAAAAATAATAATCCCTTTAGTAAACACTCAAATTCAGGACAGATTTTTGTTCAAACCGGCTGAAAACACTTACTTGGCCTTTGTTACCTTGGCATTTTCTGAAAAAGTCGTATCAAATAAAAACTTCTAAATGAATTTTAACAGGCAAAGTTACACGAAGCTCTGAGCAAGAAAAGAAAAGCCAGCAAGTGCATTATACAATGTTACAATTAATCATTAACACAGAGCAACATTTAATATCTTTCCTTTGAAGTGCAGTGGTATGGGAAAATCCCAGCGATGGAAAGCCTGGGGTAATCGCAGGGAGCAGGTGGTTTAGCCCGAGGAGCTGGAATCCGGAAGACCTTTGTATTTTCATTATTATTTCTTTGTAAGAGATCAGAAGAGAATGTCTTGAGTTAACATGATGTAACTTCAAAGTGCAGGTATGGTTGTGCTGAGGAGGAAAAAACAGTGCCGAGAACCTCAAGGACTGCCAGCAGATCCAGCAGAGGCTGCAGCCACCGGCCAGGAGGATGCTCTTACAGCAGAGCTCTCAGGAGGCATCCGAAAACACTTAAGCCCCAAAACACAAGGTGATTAAACCAATGATTTTCTCACATGAACAATGCTACTTCTCCGTGCATGCCTGGAAATCGCCCAGAAGTTTTAGAACATCCATAGTGTTTTCTAAAACATGATGATGTGTGTGACTAATATATCTTAAATATAGTTTAGAATTCGAGAACTGACTGAGATAGATCCTTCAGAAATGAGTTACAGAAGAGCACATGACACAGCGATTCCTTGAAACTGTCATTGGAAAAGTTACATTCCTCCAGAAGTGCGAGTTACTGCACAAATGACAAAAGAGCTCCCGGCTAATGAGGGAAATGATACGACTGAATTTCCAAGGAGGCTTTACCACAGCTTGCAGGAGAACTTTCATTAATATTTATCTCTGTGACTCAACTCCGACAACCATTATTTCCTCAGCTTCTAGGTAAAAAGGAGGTTCTCTCAGATGGTAACCTGCTGCATTTGGCAGCACTGTGACACTCAGGGACATGGTTTAGTGTAGACTTGGCCGTGTTGGGTTAATGGCTGGACTTGATGGTTTTAGAGGTCTTTTCCAGCCTAACTGATTCTGTGCTCAGAAAAAAAAAGAAACCCCATGCAGGCTGTTACGTGTCATAAATTAAAACAACTGATTGTATGTAATTCCATACATAATTTTCACATATAAGGAGAAGTTCTTGACTTTCACTAAGAGGAATTTTTCAGGAATTTGATGGTTAAGGGTATTCCAGCCAACTTCTCTCTGGCAGCAGAAGTCCATTCCCAGCCACGAGTGCCCAGTACACACATCTAAGGGGCACCATGAGGAGGATAAGGAATACGTTCAAATATTTCATTAAGTTAACTTCTCTGTGCTTGCAGGCATTTCCTTCAGCTGTACAGTTGCTAAAATTTAGAAACTAATACCACTGCTTATGCAATTTTCATTTGACTGACATGATGAAAGACAAAAAGTGTAAATTATCATACAACAGATTCACACTGCCCTGTGGTCTTTTCCCTTTATCCAGGCACCCTTCAGTTAGGGAGCATCGCAATTCAATCACCTGCTGCAGCAACACCTGGTGAAAGACAATTCCAGAAGTGATGCTGGTGGGATTTTGGTCAAAAATTCAATTAGAGGTTGAACAGGTGCTTTTTTAAATACCTGTCTTCTGCGGTGCAGTGACCCAGCAGCAGAGTTTTCATGTGTGCAACAGGAAAAAACTCCAAAGGGATGAACCAAAAATGCCACACAACCCACACCAAAGGGTGAAGAGCTGGATTTCAAACAGCTATTTGCTATCTGCATAAAATCTGCCCTTTATACATTTTTTCAAATTGAAAGGGTAGGCCACTAGGTATTGCTGGTGATGCTCCCCAAACCAAAAAAGCACAGTACTTTCTCTGAGCAGAGGGAGATTCATTTTAGTTTGGCTGCTGTTGATAGCAATCAGAAAAATGCCTGTCAACCCATGAAAAAATTAAGTTCCAGCTGGACAATACTATACAGTTCTTGATAGCTCAGTAACCTGCAAGTGCTGTGGCCTTCACGTGAGTAAGTCTGCAGCAGGACTGAAATGCAGTTGTATATGATTCCCAGTGTGAAATTCAAGAGACAGGACACTTGCAGGGATAAAAGGTGACAGGGAATCTTTAAAAATAAATCCAGATTTCATCCAAAGAACAACACAGCTCAAATCCATGCAAAACGATGTCAGCCATTAATTTTACAAGACAAAAAGCACAATGCAAATGACAGAGGAGAACAAAAACCTGAACCACTTCCATGGTGCATGATGTACAGAGAGCATTTGCAACACTTCAGGATACCTCTGCTAGTGGATTAGGAATTACTGTTTCATGCAGTTCCCTACTACTTCCTCTATCAACCTCTTCTTTTGCTTCTTTGTATTTTCCCTCTCCTCTCTCTAGCAGAGGCAGCCATCTATCCGCACACAGAGGCACAAAAGCCCTACAGCAGGCCAGGATGCTTTCTCCTCACGTTGTGTATAAAAGCAGCCTTTTATTCACACTGGCATTACAAAGCAATCCAGCATTTAGTTACTCTCTTCCCAGTCCTTTTGTCATTATAACTTCAGACATGCTGGCTGATGCTATCGGCTTTAAAGACCCCGTTCCCCAGGTTGCCTGTGTGCAGTTTATAAATCTGCTTTGGATTATATTGATTTACTAATTGACCAAAACACTGGATTATACACTCTGCTGGACACTTTATACATTAAACAAAGTAATTGATAAAGACAGCATGCTCTTTGGGCTGATTTTTCTAGGATTTGATCTTTTCTAGGAACGTACATCATTTCAAGTCAGTCCTTAATAGCAGAAAGAAAAAACATAAAACAGAACAGGCAAAACCAGTCTTTGGAAACTGTTATTTGCTACTGGAGGAAGGCTGGCAGAGGCAGCAGCAGGAGCAGGGGCTTGACTGGCAGCAGAGAGCTGATCAATGCTGGCTATCATGCAATCAATGGAAATTCATTAGGTAACACCCTCTGCAGCCCAACAGAGGCGCCTGCAGTGTTCCCCAGGAAACTGAGAAGCAAGCACCTATCCATCAAGTCCCTGGAAAGAGCAGCTTATCTTCCATCCCGTTGAATATACATCTGTTATTAATCAATAGCTGTTAGAATTTGTGTCCCTTCTCTTCCCATTTTTACATGAGCTGGCAACTTTCCTGAGACTGAAATAACCCAATTAATCTTCCAAATAGAAAGGTAACTTTTTTTTTTTTTCTGGACAGGCAGATGTTTGACAATTGATCTGAACAAAGTGAGGAAAAGGAGAAGGAGCAAGTACAAAATAAAAAAAGCACATGAGATATCATGATCCAGTGCTGTAAATAGTTCATTGCTCCACCTGCTGTTGGGCTCCCTTTCCTCTGCAAATTGCACGTTCTCCATGGCTAATGCCAAACACAAAAACATGGTACCTACAGAGAGCCTCACCACACGAATCCATTTCATTAAAAAGGACTAAATGGACTAAAAATACAGAAATCTGAAGGCAAGTCAGAAGGAGACAGAACACTGATTTATGTCTTAAGCCTCTTTTCTTTGGGATGTAGAAATATAAAAGACAAATGAGCAAGGATTGCCACATGGGCTTAGATGCATCTTTGAAGGAGATCCGTATTGTCCAGAAAACAATAAAAAAAAAAATGCTACAAAAGAACACATTCTACAATGGAACTATTTCTTACCTGGATCAGTATTTAAACAGTGACTGCTATTCCTACCAGAAGGCCATGTTCAGGTTATTCTTAAACATTTTGTAAAGGAAAACCAAAACCAGTCTGACTCTGCTTTTCCTCTAAGCCCTTTAAATCCTGTTTTGCAGCCCCAGGTTCACCTGACACACAGCTGTGTGTCCCCAGGTGGGCACTGCTGGGTGTGCAGCCCTGCTGGGATCTGCACACTCAGACTGTGCCTGATGTGAGCTTTCACCCTCATGGGGGTTTGAACAACCTGCTCTAGTGGAAGGTGTCCCTGCCCACGGCAGGGGCATGGAATAACATGATCTTCAGGCTCCTTTCCAACCCACACCATTCTGTGATTCTGTGTGACTCGGTCCCAAGGAGCACAGCAGAAAGAGGGAAGGAATCTGAGCCCCCAGGCAGGTGCTCCTCTCACCTGGTACCCACAGTGCCACCCAGCCCAGGACGCTCCCTCCAATCCATCAGCCAATTATCCTCCTGAAGCACTCTCAGAGATCAAACACATTCAATTCCAGTGGCCAGAGGTGTGGGTTTAAGTGAGCAATAACATTAATTTCAATAGTAAAATTACATGTTCCACTGTGGCTAATGAAATCTGCATTTCATTAACTTTTCTCTAGGCCACCCATAAGTGAATGTTTGATTAGAAAAGAGCTGCGACTCAGGTTGGGGCACAAAGGTATTAATATAAATAGGTGATGTATTGTGAGATGCACTGCAAAACGGCTTTTGAATGTAATGGCTCTGCCACTGACAGCTGTTAAACAGGGGAAGGTCAAAAGGGCTTCTCTGAATTTTTAGCAGGAAGAGAAGATCCTGAAATTAATAAAGCATTTTAAATAATAATACATCCTTTCATCCTAAGATTGTTCCTACCTTTAAATTATCCACAGGAATTTTTCTTTGAAAAAGCTATTCCCTTTGTACAACCATACTGTTTATTACGTGTATGAGCTGGATATCCTAATAGTTAATGCTCTCTGCTCATCAAATGTGTTGGGCTTCTGCTATCAACCAAAACCTCTCTGAGCTTCACACATATCCCACAATATCAGCAATATTACGACATTAACACAAGCAGCACCACAGCTGCATCTTAAATCTGTCATCCCCTACTTCCCAAAGGCCTTGCAGTCCTGCCCTGCTCTACATTTAGCTCCATGCTTTCAGTTTTCCAGCCAGTAATTCAGAGGTATGAGAACAGCTTTAAAATCCCAGGACTCTAAGCAAATGAAAGCCCCAGAAGACAGCAGGTTCGTGACCCTTAGATCTACAGTATCTCGGCTTTTGGCCTTTTAGTCATGGGTTTGATTCTAATCTCAGGCCCACACTCCACTCCACATTTGCATCACAAATCTAAAACGCGTGCCCACAATAACAATCACTCCACGAGAGCTTTTTCTCAAACAATCCACTCTTGCATTCAAGGCACATGTCCACCTGAATCCAGCTTCAGATTCCAATTCAGAAGGTGTGGTAAACGAGAGCCAACCCTTGTTTGCAAACACTTAACATCTTCTGGACAACGATTTCAGTTAGGTCATTTATTATTAGCACAAGTTATTTGGCTGGTTTTAAATATATCTTAGCAGTATATCTCTGACTGAGAATACCAGCATGTAAATAATTCAGCACTGCCAAATTATTCCCATTATCTGATTATTGCAAGGAATGCATTGTACTTATTAATATCACTCCAGAAAAAGAGTTGCTTTTAATGCCTCTGAACCTCCTTATGAAGAGAGGAGTTTATGCACTTTAATCTAAAACGAACTAGCAGCCAATTTAAACATCAAGAGCATCCCTTTTTCAGTACATTATATTCAAGCACAAATTCAACTTTCCCCATGCTTCAACCTTTCAAAAATACTATGGCTCCATCTAAAATGTTTTGTTAGAAAATATCGCTTTTATAGCTAAGTGTGAAATGACACAGTTACTGTTAAATCCTCTGAAATCCTGCCCGCCGCCCATATTGTAACGAAGTTGTTCCTCCAGTATTATGTCCTTATTTATAAGAACCACACAAAATACCACATTGCTTTTCTATACATCAGGAAGAAAACTTCCCTTTCTCACTGTAAGGAAGTTGCCTCACATTAGAGGTGTATTTCAGTGACGTATCCAGTATTCAGCCAGGACCAATGTATTAAGACCCACTGTGCACTTATCACTACATCAAAACCCTTGTAACAGTAATTACTGTTATGAATTTCAGAAACAGAAGTAATAGGCTGAGGGTTTTTTTTCCCGTAATTTGTTCCATTTGATAGCAACACAAAATTGTCTGTTGAAAAAACCAGCCATGATTCCCTTTGTGATTAAAATCCACAACTAGTCTGAATTCTCTTACAATTGATATTTTTTCTATTTGCCACTATGATTATCATGACTATGGTTAGGAAGATTTTTTTTCCCTTTGCTTTTACTGTCTTCAAAAAAATCTGCCTGATCCAAAGAACGTCAAAGACTTGAGAAGTTAAGACCTTCTGCATGGGAAAACCAAACCAGAGAGCCAACACCTTGCTGCAGTTTTAGGAATTGCACACACAGGGAGGGTACACACCTCTGTCACACTTTCTCCCCACCACGGCAGCCCCTTGTCATCAGGCATGGAAAAACTTTCCCGTTCCATCCATCCTACACCCACATATTTTATATTTATCACCACAGTATAAGATCTTTCTGTCACACTTTCAGTGGTGGTGGGTTTGCTCCACCTGTTTTAGTTCCTTGATCCAACAAAGTAGATGAAAACCAGAATATTAGTTTTAGTTATCACGTCTAAACTCCAAAGTTTGGTCAACTTCTTCACTTCTCCCACTGACAGATTACAAAGAGACTTTAAGGTTGAAAAGGAAAAAAAAAACTAAGTTCTTATTTTAGTCCAATTCCTCTGAATAAAATTTACTGTCTACAGAGAGGATTTTTTTGTCTTTAAATATGTAAAATCATCCATTCTGTTTAATGGGTCAAAAGTGTGGTTTATGGATAGGCCCCAAATTTGTTTCAGATTGACAGCTATTAGCAGTCTGGATATTCCTGGTAGAGGCCAAGAACAAGAACATTTTTTCAATAAATCTTTGAGATTTCTTCTGAGAAATAGTCACCATTCATCCAAAAGCTGGCAGAACTTAGGCAGGTGTCGGTGTCTGCCATGAACTGACACCATTTATCCTCTCAAGAGGCCCTGCTGGAATTCTAGAAAAACTAAAGGCTCATGGCTTGTAATTAAGAGATCTCCAGAAAGAAACAGAGAAATTCTGAACAGCAAAACAACTGGGGGAAGCAGGGACTGCAAAGAAGGAAAACTTTCACTGTTGAGGGAAGCCTAGAGAGGAGAAATCAATGTTCTCACTAGGAGAAGAGGGCTGTCATGAAAGTAAATTCTTCAGATAAATGTGTTTTAAAAGAGAGAGCAAACAATAATATATTTATAAAGATGCATATTTTATGACTACATTTATCTCCCCACTCTGATAATGCTGTTTGGAAGTGTGTGCTACAAAGCACAGAGACACAGGATGTGCAGTTTTGAAGTGCACATAGTTAGCATTCACCACCTAAAAAACCAAAACATGAGAGATGCAGGAAACTGGGCTTTGTTCCTTTATCTGCCTGTATTTCTAATAAAGTGTCCAAAGCCCTGCCCTCTGAGG